>JAQFZJ010000058.1:0-83555 GCA_034695645.1 Folsomia fimetaria
GGTCTAAGTCAGATTTGTTTACCATATGACCTTAAAAAAGTCTCACATCACCCCGCAACTTTAAAACAATTCCAAAAACACTGCAGTAAACCTATTTAAGCGTGCTGAAGCTACTCCTTACACCTGGACTTGAGCAGTTTATTTGAATAAGTAAGTACTTTGCGATCTTTCGCTAAAAATGAGCTAAAATAACCTTGCCATAAAAGTGTTATATAAGTGAAAATATGTAAAAGGAGTGTTATGCACCACACAGACCACACCTCCATTACATCGCATCCGGATGAAATTAGAAAATGTCAACCACAGTTCAAAGTCCAATCCAGAGTATGATTGATGGCTAAAGTTTTGTTGAACATTTTACTAGTTTTATTTTATACTTACTTGTCCTGTCCCGTTGTTCTTCACTTGTTCTTCTTTCTTTGGCCGAGCAGAATAATCATCAGTGTGGTTGGTTTTGGTGTGATGTAAAAGTTGAGATATGCACGTGCTTCTGGCAGGGTGGATGACAAGGACGTGCATGGAGAAAGTATGTAGTTGGTTGAGATTTTCCATCAAATCATGCAAATAAGTGTGAGGAGAGAAGTCTCAGTTTCGCAAATTGTATTTTTTGGCGATTTTTCTCCTTATAACTTTTGCATACTTGCTTAACAGTTCAACTATCGTATTGAGATTGCCATATGTACGGTGAAACTTAAATAATATGTAGTAATTTAACTGTGACCACTCAATAGTTACTAAATGAAATGTGTCAAATTTGCGAAATTCAGCAATTTTTTAATTTTACTCAATCATTACCTCATCTCCTCAACCTTGACATACTCTACCACGTTTTGTTTTGCAGAGTTTTTGTGATTTAATTTTGCTTGGTGTTTGTAATTCATTGTTTTTCGGGGCTTCATCTTTATTTCATTAATTTCGAGCACCTTGCACCTTGTTCCCCAAATTTGTAGACTTTCAGCCTTTGTTTTTGGTTTTGTCAACAATTCCAGCGGCCAAGGAATAAATTAATTTTGTTGGTGTGCATGAAATGAATTTGGTTAATTTGTAGTCTTTCTTTTGTGCAGCTCAGCTCAGCTATTATTTAATGCGAGTAGATTAGATTAGATCGCTGCAAGCTTTTCGTTTAATTAGCAAACTATTATTTGCACAGGCAGTTAGTTGGTACGCAATTATTGAAATTAAAACCTATTTATATACTTTTGCATTCTACCACAATAGTAAATGAATGAATTTTGGGATTAAATGCCTATTAATTTCATTTTCATTTTATTGACATTGTTGTAACGTCGAGTCCATCTTGTCCACTTTAAAAAAGTTGATGAGATGAAATTGAGACGAGTCGGTTTTTGGGAGGAAATGCGAATTCGCGAAAAAATTTCCTCACTTGGCACGAAGCGAACACCACCACCACTTCTCCACACTACTTTACTACCTCATATCCAGCTGCTGCTGCAGACAGGAAAAAAAGCCGGTCACGTTTTTAAATTTCGAAAAATTAAAAACTTCTTTTGTGGTAAGTTTCAATGGGTTTCTTTCTTTCTGATAAGCTCTTTTTTGCATCTTTGAGAGAAGAATAGAATCTAAAAGGAAATTAATTCGCAGTTCACTGTTATTTCAGGTCATACATTGCATCATAGTTGTATTTGTGAAAAGTTAAAAAGTAGTCATTAACCTTTAGTTAATTAACTTTTATAGAATTATTATATTAATTTGTTGGTTATACTGCAGGATCGCTGTAGGAGAGGTCAAAATGGAGCGAAAGAGTAACGCCAAGCTAAACTTTTTGAAACAAATCGAGGCTGACGTTCAAGCGAAATGGAGAACGGAGAATCTTTTCGAAAAAGATGCTCCAGAATCCACTCGTCCAGACATGGTCAGATTGGACGCTGATGGGAAACGAGTCTCCCTTCTGGATCATTCCATGGCTCACAAATCAGCTCAACAATTAGCGTCCAGTGGAGGTGGAGGGGGAGGAGGGAAGAAGAAAAAGAAGAAAAACGAGCCTCCACCAAGAGTACCTCTCGTCACTGTGCTCACCTTGATGGACTACTATCCCGATAAGAAGAAATACTTTGTCTGCTTTCCATATCCGTACATGAATGGGCGCCTTCATCTTGGACATACCTTCTCTCTTTCGAAATGCGAGTTCATGGCACGCTACAAAACTCTGCGGGGATACGATGTCCTCTTCCCCTTTGGGTTTCATTGCACTGGAATGCCCATCAAGGCTTGTGCAGATAAATTGGAATATGAAATGAAGACTTTTGGAAATCCTCCACAGTTTCCAGAGATCGATGAACAAGAGGAAGTTGAAAAGGAGGAAGTGGAAACTGAAATTGGGAAGGATAAGGCGAAAGGGAAGAAAAGCAAGGCTGCTGCGAAAACAGGCGCGTCAAAGTGGCAATGGAATATCATGTTAAGTATGGGTATTGCTGAGAAAGACGTCTCTAAGTTTGCAGATCCGCAGCATTGGCTCACGTATTTTCCACCTTTGGCGATTGACGATTTATCAAGGATGGGATTATACGTATGTCTATTTTTTTATTCACTTACTAATATTCAATACTTGTTAAAAGTCATCCCTAAATTAATTAATCAATTTGTTGATTTAACAGGTCGATTGGAGACGATCCTTCATCACCACGGATGCAAATCCCTATTACGACAGCTTCATTCGGTGGCAATTCAACTTGCTGTATCAGCGAAAAAGAATTGATTACGGTAAACGATACTGCATCTACAGCCCCAAAGATGACCAGCCTTGTATGGATCATGACCGCTCTAGTGGGGAAGGTGTTGCTCCTCAGGAGTATACACTGGTAAAATTAAAGGTGGAAAAGCCGTACCCACCCTCTCTACAAAGTCTTATCAAATCGAAAGTGTTGAAAGAGGAAGAAGCAATTCATTTAGTTCCTGCTACTCTTCGGCCAGAAACTATGTACGGACAAACAAACTGTTGGATCCATCCCGACATCAAGTACTCAATTATTCGTACCACTTCCCATGGTATTTTCATTTGCTCTAAGCGCAGCGCAAGAAATATGAGTTATCAAGGCTTCTTCGAAAAGTCAGAGACTCTTGGCTTTATTCCCATTCTTGGAGAAATCTTGGGTGCAGACTTAATCAATTGCGTGGTCAGTTCTAACCTAAGTTTTTACAAAACGTTCAGAATTCTGCCGCTTCTATCCATTAAAGAAGATAAAGGGACGGGAGTCGTGACTTCTGTTCCTGCGGAAGCTCCCGATGATTTTGTTGCTTTTCAAGATGTTAAAAGCAACAAAGCTTTCTGTGCCAAATATAACATTAGCATGAAGGACCTTGAATCCATTGAACCGGTAAGAAAAGAGACCCTATTAAACCACTACTAATTTTTTACATGCATTTTTTGCAAAAAACTAAAATCTTTCTTTTACAGGTTGCCATCTGCATGAGTGAAGAACTCGGAGAGTTTCCAGCCGTAAAAGTTTGTACTGAAATGGGAATCACTTCCCCCAATGATAAAGAACGACTTCGCTTAGCCAAAGAAAAGGTGTATCTAAAAGGATACTATGAAGCATCCATGTTCGTAGGTGAATTCAAGGGGGAAAAGGTTCAAGATGTGAAGAAGAAGATTCAACAGAACATTATCCAAAATGGAGACGGTGTCAAATATATGGAACCCGAGAAGGAAGTTATGTCTCGGAGTGGTGATGAATGCGTCGTGGCCTTGTGTGATCAATGGTTCCTAAATTATGGGGATGAGGAATGGAAAAGCAACACTAAGAAACATTTGGGCAAAATGGAATTGTATCATGACGAAGTGCGAAAGAATTTTGAAGCCACTTTTGACTGGCTGCAAGAACATGCTTGTTCCCGAACGTACGGACTTGGAACAAAACTCCCCTGGGATAAAAAGTGGCTTATTGAATCCCTTTCAGATTCAACGATTTACATGGCGTACTACACTGTCAAACATTTAGTAGAAGGGACCTCAATTTTTGAGAGAACTGGACTTCCGTATGTGGCCAATTACATTTAGAAACATTCTTAAATTAAAGTAAAATTTAAAGTATATATAAATTTTGCTTCCGTTTAGATTGGAGAAATTAACAGATGAAGTATGGAGCTATATTTTCTTTTTTGATTCTCCAGTTCCAGACAAGTGTGGGATTGATATTGCCAAGCTGAACTCAATCCGAAATGAGTTTCATTATTGGTATCCAGTGGATTTACGAGTTTCTGGGAAGGATTTAGTCCAAAATCATTTAACGTATTATTTATATAATCATATCGCTATTTGGCCAAATGATCCGTCAAAATATCCAACCGGGATTCGAGCGAATGGTCATCTTTTGCTCAACTCTGAAAAGGTTAGTTTTTACTCGAACTCAAGTTAATTTAGTTTGTGCTCAATTTTCTTCAAATTTACAGATGTCAAAATCAACCGGCAATTTCATGACTTTATACGAAGCCCTTGATACATTTGGCGCAGATGCTATGCGCTTTTGCCTTGCCGATTCTGGAGATTCTATCGAAGATGCTAATTTTGTATCGGCCAATGCGGATGTTGCAATTCTTCGTCTTTACGCTTTCATCGAGTGGGCGACTGCATTTTTCAAGGATAAGGATAAATACAGGGCTACTGGGAAATATTCATTTGCAGATGATTACTTTGAAAAGTAAATGTTTCACATAATTTATTAATGGGTTACAGTTTGGATAACCTGTTTTCTATGATAAATTCAGTCTGCTGCAGAAGTTGGTCCAAGAAACCGAATCCAACTATGACAAAATGCTATTCAAAGACGCTTTAAAGACGGGATTTTTTGAAATGCAAATCGCTCGTGACAAATATCGCGAACTTCTTGGTGGTGAGGAAAACATGAATCGCGATTTGATCGCCAAGTTCATCGAAATCCAAACTCAGATGTTGTCGCCGATTTGTCCACATGTTGCTGAGCATGTGTGGACTAACGTTTTGCAGTTTGTAAGTGTATACTAAATAAACAAAATTAATTAACTAATTGTTTATTGCAATTATTATGTTATTCTTATCATTAGGATATGTTTGCAACAACTTCCATATGGCCCGTGTCTTCCTACATCAACAAGCGAATTGTAGATTCGGGTGAATATGTATTTAATTCCGCTCGGTCATTCCGCCTCCGTTACAGTGCGCATATGACCGGTCTTTCAAAAAAGAAGACTAAAGATTCTGTGATTGAAAAGCCAACCCATGGCTACATTTGGTTTGCGAGGAAATACCCAACATGGCAAGCCATGATTATGGACTATCTCTCTGCCAATGCGCAAGGCGAGGTACTCCCAGACAACAAAACTATTGCCAATGATCTAGCCAAGATTCCAGAACTCAAAAAGTACCAAAAGAAAGTGATGTCATTCGTTCAAGGGGTTAAGGAACGGTGTGAAAAGGCTGGTGTTGGAATTGGATTAAAGCAAGCCTTGGATTTCGATGAGAGAAAAGTTCTTTTACTTAATCAGCCTTACTTTTTGGCAAACTTGGATGTATGTTAATTCCTCATCATACTGTTTTCATATAAATAATTTTAATTTTTTAAATTACACCATATTACTTACTTCTCTTAACAGCTTGAGCGGATGGAAGTAAAATGTGCTGACGACTCACCAGACGATAAAATCAAGGAGGAATGCGTTCCTGGTCATCCTATGCTAACTTTTGGGTGCGGTTTAAGTCGTGTCTTGCACTTATCCAATCATCAACCACTCTCAGGCTGCGTCTCAGGAACCCTCCTAATACTCGATGGGGATGAAATACAGCAACTCAAGACCCGCATGGTTTCCAACAAATTGGCAAAATGTAAGAAGACGACCCTAAATATAAATTAAAATTTGCATCATTGCCCACCTAATCGAAATGTTCTCATTTCCAGCTACTGCATCAATTGAGCTATTCCGCTACCGAGATCCAGTTTTTGGTCCCCGGAAAATACCCGATGCTCAACTCATCGCATCAGGGGATTGGCTTGCAAAACTTGAGGAAACCGACACGATTTCATTTTCTGCCGATGATAAATCAACCTTTGTTACACATCCCTCTGGTAAAGTAGTACTGGGAACTCATGCCGTTTATCATATCAATCGTTGATAGTTTAAGTATTTAATTGTTGCTTTTAATTGTTATTTTCTTCTGTTAATTATATTCAAAAATACATGCATTCATCATGTTTCTTCTATTAATTACTGTTATGTAATTCTATTTGGCTGTTTTAAACTGAATTAAAATTCCTCGTGGTCTCCTTTAACTACTTATTTCTTTATCGATGAACGGTGGTGTGGGGGTGTGGACCTTTACATCATATTTTTGAAGTCATAATTTCTTTGTTCTACTAATGTTATGCAAATTCATAAATTAAACAATGTTCTGGCCTCAATAAATCAGTAATGCATGATGATGGTGGTGGTGGCATGTACCACACATTTGGTTTCCTGACCAGCACAGCCATCTATCCACGCAACCCATTGTCAATCGGCCCATGCTGCCTGCTTCCATCCTTTACTTATATTGCACATTCACAGCAGCAGTCTCTCTCCCTCGCACGACATAATCTACTACACTCGGCAATTCTTTAGTTTTTCATAATTTTTTGAAAACTTGTAAAGAAAACCGGACACCATCATGACGAGGGATGGAAATATCCAGTCGGTCCAAGTCTTTGGGCGCAAGGTAAGCGCTTATCATTACATTGATTGCAGTATATATTAGATTCAATAAATGACTTGACTGACGGATAGTCTACCGGTTTAACACGTTGTGAATTGTTATATTTGTATTAAGAAAATTGTTCTTGTTCATTTTTTGTAGAAAACAGCGACAGCAGTAGCATACTGTAAGGCCGGTCGTGGTCTGTTGAAGGTCAATGGGAGACCTTTGGAGTTGGTGGAGCCAAGGATTCTCCAGTCCAAATTGATGGAACCCATTCTTCTTCTCGGAAAAGTAAGCAATTACTTCAACAATTCTTGAACGCCAGTCACCAGACAAGAAGAAGTAAATTTACGTTGATCTTTCTTTATATAGGATCGTTTTGCTGATGTTGATATCAGAGTGAGAGTAAATGGAGGAGGTCACGTCGCCCAGATCTATGCTATTCGTCAAGCCATTTCAAAGGCTTTGGTTGCTTACTATCAAAAGTGTAAGTTATTGCTCCTTCTCAATTGATTTAATAAATATTGATTATCCTGGATTCGTATTAATTAATCCTATTAATTAATTGACCTATTTTGTATATATGCAGATGTTGATGAAGCTAGCAAGAAGGAGATCAAAGACATCTTGGCTCAGTATGACCGTAGCCTTTTGGTAGCAGATCCTAGACGATGTGAGCCCAAGAAATTTGGAGGTCCTGGTGCTCGTGCCCGATACCAGAAATCCTACCGTTAATTTCTTATTATATTCCATTTTCGACTGTTTTGAAGACAGCAGCCTAAGTTTTGTTGTAATAAATCAAAATATGTGAAGCGTATTCAAAACCTGGTTGGTCCTTTCTTTTTAATTTGCTTATTCAGTAAAATTAAGATAATGATTTTGTAAATTAGTATTTATCACAGCTGCACATGAAACCTCAATGATTTCCACACTTCAAATTTTGTGGAGAAATCATGGCATAGCATCCCATTATGTTTTAAAAGTTTGATGCCATAGATAATTGCTTATTAAATAGTTTTATAATGAAAGTAATGATTAACAGGACACAAATTTGATAGAAATTCACAACATTTTGTATTATTAACGTTGAAAGTCACAAATATTCGTCAATTTATAAATATGGTTTCAATATTACGAAAACCTTTCATAAATAAATAACTGTGTCCCTAACTTAAACATTGCTTCAGTTTGCCTCCTTATATATTACATTTACGATTTGCTTATATATAATATTCAATACAAAATACAAAATTTGTATACATCTCAATAATTATAACACTTGTTCTTAAATATCAATCTGGTCTTTACTTCCCCAACTTTAACAATTTTCATATCGAAAAAGCAACTTTTAAATTCTTGATAAACTATATAACATGGAAATTACCAAAGATGAATGCTCCCATCCAAACACAATGTGGCAACTAATCCCCCTTGAAAACAACAACAATCAACTGGAAAAGTGATTTGGTTTCGCCCAATCTTGTTCAATGAGCAGACTACATCACAATCACTGTTCAGGACACGAAACAAGTTTCTCCGAGAGTCGCACACCAAAAGGTTCCCTGACGCGTCTGTGGTGATTCCTTGGGGTCGATTCAGCTTTCCGCTTATTGGCTGCATCAGTTTGTATTCCAGAGTATCCACGACCAAGCGCACGATACTGTTGTTGTTAAAGTCAGTCACCAAGACGGACTTGCCTAGAATTAAAAAAAAAATAAGTAAGTTTGTACAAGATGAATTATACAGGGTTATAAATGTTCTAAATACCATCTTGGCTAAAAGTAACGCCTCGTGGGTAGTCAAAGGTTCTCTTGTACTCGAACGGAGCCGTCTCAAAAATGGAAAATCTTTTCAAATAATTTCCATAACGATCAAAAAATTGAATACGATGATTTCTTGAGTCTGAGACGACCATGATGTCACCATTTGGAGAAATGTCAACGTCCCAAGGGTAGTCGAATTCGCCCGCGCCATGACCTATGAAAAAGTACAGCGTTATAATAAGCACATATATAGTTGCAATGAAAAACTAGAAATTCCTTCCTACCATTTCTTCCAAAGGACGAAATGAAATGACCATCAATTGTGAACATGCAAATACTTTGTCACAGATAATTAGACGTTTGTTGATGTTGTCCATCACAAGACCAGAAGGTCGGCACAACTCATTTCCTGAAACGCGTAAATAAGGATCCTGTCCAAAACGATAAATCGGATTTGCAATGGTTGTTGGATCAAGCACAAGAACATCATTGTTGTATCGATCAGCAACGTACAACTATATTATAATTCAGTGGACTGTCAATTAATGTTAATCAACACACGTAATTGTTCAATTTTATAACGAATTCATACCCGATTAGTGAATTTATCTGCAGTTATGCCCCAATACTTTTGTCCGTTCTCATCCAAGTTGATGGGTGGCATGAGTGGACATCGTGATTCTTCAAAGTAATTCCTAGACACCTCCAGTTCCAATGGAGGACAAAGCAGCAAAGACTCGGAAATATGTGCGTTTAAATCAACATTGTCCATATTGAGTTTGAACACCTTGGCGGAATACTTGCCGGCATATATAGGAAAAAAAGAACATCGGAAGCCAGGCAAAATATGCAATTTCTGTATCTCGACGGAAAATGGAAATCCGGACGAGTGAATGATCTTAGCAAAGGCGACGGTCGTTGATGCTCTCATCGCCTTCAATTGAAATATTAATTATTACGCAGTTCGTATTGATGGGTCGGTCATACTTACTTAACAAAAAAATGAATGAGGAGTTACTATACCTGTGGAGTTACATCAAGTGACAAATTTTTAGGGACTATATAAAAGTAAGCTTCCTTGTTGGCCTGTAGATGATGCGATCCTGTCATGAGAACGAAGGACTGTCCATCCTGGATCACTTGTTTGAGTAGTTTGGGACCCACCACTTTCGATGCAGGTCCAATCATTGACATAATTGGCATTGTTTTGGGGGGCTGGACAACATTCAACGAGTTGAGATCTTGTTCCCAATTCACCCAATTCGCATTAAGTGTGCTGGATCTTTGGTTTGGTTGCAATTCCTCTAAGAGCGAATCAAACTCTGATCTGATCCAATTTTGATCAGGTGAATTGGACGATGAAGTCGTGCTGGGCTGAAATTAAAAAATTACAAAAATTACTTTATTTTATATAGGGGGATAATTTTTTGCATATGTATTGAACAAGAGATTTATTATTTTACATTCGAATTTCTAGTTCCATTCTCTTCTGACAGGATTGGAAATGCTGCGTTGTTTCTCATTGACCTCCAAGCCCAAAAATTCTTGTCTTGATCTTCTGCCCCACAAAACAAAGAGTAATTCTTTTCTAAGCTCGACATGACTTTGACTCGACTCGTTACAATTTTTGAGGAACTTTGTAAATTTCTGAAAATTATAACTTGAGGTGAGATTTACGTTTGAGACGAGTTTTAACTTATTGACCAACCATGAACGTTTGAAGCCTCAATATGATGAGCTGTCCCTTTTATACCCCGAACTTATCATTGTCAAGCGGCGTCATCCCCACTCGGCGTCCCTTGTGCGAAGTGTACTTATCTTCGGCGTCTTTGGGTCAGAACAAAAGAATAATTTTTGCATATTTACTTCAAAACAAGGAATTTTACCTTTCTTCAGTGATAAGCCATTGGACTGGTGTACTTTCGCAGGATATCTTAAGATGCAAATTATGGAAGCGGAATACTTCATCATTTCATGAAAACATGGACAAATAATAATGAAGACAAAGTGTGCACATTTGGCTCAATAGTGCATGGTTGGTGATCTTAATGCAAATGAATCTAATTTTAATGGAGTTAAATAATCCCAAAAGAACGCATCTTTTTTTTGGCCACAAATTTATGTGATTTTTCTCTTGCAGATTTCGCGAAACTGCGATTCTGTCTGTGACTGAGGCAAAACATTTTAAGATTCACATGCACTCACTACTGTACGGATACACCAACTAAATGAACGAAAATTGTTGCCAAAAACAAAAAAAAAAGCATTCCCGATTTTTGTTCACCATTGCATAATCATTAGGCCAGGGAATAAAGGAATTTGATAAAATGCCGTTCAAGGTTTTTCTGCATTTCGAATTTTTGGATGGAGAATCACGGCATGTGCATATCCATCCGATTGTGTGCATTATTTCAGTATTTAGGATGTTCAGACTTTGCATGTAACATTTTTGGAACACACAAATGGCCCACGTGCAACAACATACAGAAATCAATTATTTTCTTTTGTTTTTTGTGAGTGAGTGAGTGTTATGCTAACAAATGAGTCCTAATTTATTTATTTTATTTTAAAAACTTGCTTAATTTGTCATCACACAACATTTTTTTATAATTCCTTGAACGGAAAAAACACCTGCATGCATAACTATCAAAAATGTTACAATTAGTGCGTCTCATGATCATGTATTATTAGTCCATACATAACCTTCTAACAGGAACGGATCTCGTTAAAAAGAAATATATTATGTTTAAATCATCCATAAATTTGTCAACTGCGTACAAATTGATACTTTTTGTTTACTATAAATTCAGTTGACAATTAATTACCGTCTGTATCTGTTCTACAGTGTTTTATAGCTGGATATAATTTGCATATGAGTATTAATTATAATCTATCCAGCACTACGCAATAGAAATCAGGTGTGTTATTACAAAGTCGCAACAAATATGGCCCTTTGGGATAATTTCTACGTCATACTTTTTATAACGAATACAAAATATAGCAATCATAAAAAGGAAAGCTTTGTAATGCGGAGTTGTCGTGCCGTCACACCGAGAACAGGGCTCAATACATCTTTTAGCACTAGAACAAAGCTGCATTGCATGGTGATTTTTTACTAATCAGATTTTAGCAAGGCATAGCCAGGCAGATAAAGTTGTGCACCTCTCTCAAACAAGTGCCACCGAATTATTACTCGCTCGCTCGCTTATTCGATCAACGTTTATAATTTCATCTGGGATCACTGTATTCATTCATTCTGCTCATCATTCCCGATCTTGTCCTAGCACCATCCGGTTCTGTTCTGCTCTTGGCTTCGCTCCGAATTCCGGACCGCGACAACATTTTTCTTGCCAATAATATATTGCTTGGTGGTTTGGTTTGGTTGATATAAAGAAAGAAAGACAAGGCGCCAGGCTGGAGAGTGGAATTCCTTTATGCACTACGACCCATGCACATTTTCGGCAGTGTATTACAGCACATGGTTGGCGTTAGTTGTGCAGAGTTTGATATAAAGAATTCAGATTAAGTGTGCTAATTCTCTTCATCTCCGAAAATTTCCAAAGGATTTTCCAAAGGAAGTAAGCTAACAACATCTTCAATACAATAATTTTGACGAGAGTGGACACACAATCTCATCTTAGCAAGTGCACAATATAGTATGAGTTGCGTTAATTGAAGAGTGGTCAACTTCCCATTGTTCATTAAGTGGGATCAATCAATGTGCAAATTGGACAATAATAAGTTCTAAACTCTGTCCACTAAATTTTTGCAAACATATTCATTAAACATAAACCTTGTTTGGTTCGTTGGTTCGGAAGATCATCTATAATCTATCCAGGCTATTTGGATTTCTTCTTGTCATTGGTATGAAATTTAGATTTCTGAACTAACACTAACCGCTTTTTTACCAAAACGAGGAAATCATCCATGCACTTTCATTCTGTGCTTTCCCATTCCTTTCTGAATTATCTTATACTCTTAGAATCTACAACAAGATTATTAATAG
This sequence comes from Folsomia fimetaria, assembly GCA_034695645.1. NCBI lineage: Eukaryota > Metazoa > Arthropoda > Collembola > Entomobryomorpha > Isotomidae > Folsomia > Folsomia fimetaria. The sequence goes on from JAQFZJ010000058.1 coordinate 12,434, forward strand.
AAATCCATCCATTCAAATCGGCACCATTAATTTTTATTTTATCCCCACAAAAAATGGGAGGATATATACATTTTAATCTTTCTGTTACATTTATTCCATTTATGTGACAGGTGCATCCCACATAAATCTCATCCTGTCCGAAATTTTTGATGTGTTTTTTATTCCCTGTACTCCAACTAAGTAAATACTTCTCTTGCCAATAAATTCAAACAAAAATGCTTTTTGTATTCATGATAAATTTCCTTTACATCAATTAAAGCGTGCTAGCCTAGAAAAACAAGCAAAGCCATATTATGGATATCTTCCAAAGTTGCTTGGACAGAATTGAGATTGTAATAAGATATATGGATGGATTCAAGCTGAAATGAACTTTGTGCCACTTATACTTGATATTGTATTGAGTCAACTTTATATTTAGTTATTCTGGCCAACATGATTCTTGTTGTGTATTAAAATTAATGATAATCTTCTCCATTGTGTTGTGTTATTGTATACATGTATCATATCATCATCCAGATCATTCTTTCCATGCAAATACGTGTATGTATATTACGACGATATTTTATTATGTCGTCCTCCCTTGTTCCTGTCGACACTATATGATTAAACAACATAGAATTACACCTTGTTCCGTTTTCTTATTTATTTATTTATTATTATTATGCATGCGCGAGGGGAAGTTAGTTTGTTGTTTAGCCATATTCTAAACCTAAACTAATTAGCAATGCAGAATGTAACCATCCATCCATTAATTTCTGAATTAGTCCGATTTATTTATCCATCTTCCTTCGACCTCTCTCTCTATTTATTACGTAAATATTATGCGATTGATTATCACCAAATCATAGCATGATTTGGAGAAATGAATATTATTATTATTGTAATTGCTTTCTATTTGCGTCATCTCTTTTTGAGATTTGATCGTTTTTATGTAATTATTCTCCCAACTGGGCATTTTCACCTATAATCCATGCAATAAAAATGGCAGCAATATATAATAATTAATAATGATATTCCAACCCGAGAAGAATTTACGCCTTAGTGTCCAATTTGATATTATTAATATCAATCTAATCCGACTACAGAGTGACGTCAGAATCTAATCGGTTGTTGGTTGGTTTGGTTCTGAAGTCGATTTTATGCAAATAAATCTGCGGACATGCAGAGATTTATTACGGATTCAATCCAACCTATACCCGCAGCTCGATAGTATTATATATTTTATTTGTTTAGAATAATACATACATAAAATACACTATCAAATTGATAGTATCAATAAATAATATGTAGATGGTGGGATGGGATTAGCTATGTATAGTGAACAAATTATTATTCTAGGACACGTCTCCTCCTAAAGATTAATATATAAGGATACAATCTAATCTAGCTAATATTTTACAAAATAGCTAGTTTAGCGTACAAGAGTTGCAATCACCTTTGTTTTTGCTATTTATGTTTTTACAGAGGACACAGGACAAAGTTCATCAGTTATTTTAACCTGACTATTTATTCTAATCCAAATCCGACCACAGAGAACAGAAGGAAAGGAAGGGAGAAAAGAACAATAAAACTTTTGAAATTAATTTATACCATTCTGAATTCTGGGAGGTTTGCCAGTTGAACGAAAATTCAGATTAAATTTAATTAATTAATTTAGTAAGCTAAACTGACTGCATGCTAATATTACAACACAAACATTCTCATCATCAGATTTTGGACACATGTAAATTAAACTAGATGCCAACATACACAGAAAGGGAAAGCGCATGATGTAAAACTACAAATATACCCTAACCTTACTAATAATTGCAATTAAAATATATTTTGGGATTTATATTACCCAAAATTGTGCATAAATTTACAACGCACCATTAAATAATAATGGCAAAAGTTCTGTTTCTGTAATTTGTAACGTGCTCACTATTTGCATCGTCGTCACATGCAAGGTTGTAATAACGGCGAATTGCATTTCCTTTGTATAATAAAAACGATGCATGTAAAGAAATGGGTTTATAACTGACAGTTTAGTAATATAAGATAAGATACGACAAGATAAGATAAAATGTTCCCTCTTTCTGCAAATTATGTGAGTCATGTTTTACATGCGATAGATATAAAATATGAATCATATCTATCAACCAATTTTCAACAATCGTTTCGTTTCCCTTACTTCCCTGATCGAGACTTATCTTTTCAAATAAGACAAATAATTTCTAAAATGGAAAATTATGTTCATTTATTTTATACAAGATAAAAAATATTATGTACCGTTAAGTAATAATACATGCTTAAAATAATGCGCATTTAATTTCAAATTTGAAGTGTGAATTATACCAACGACGGTTTCTATAAGCTTTCAAGCGGTAATGATAAGCCTCTCTCCTCGCTCACTGTTGATATGACGTATCATTACAAAATGCATGATAATCTCTTAAGTCATACTTACAATAACGTATGCAATATTCTATCTGTATGTATTCATATCGTAATATATGCTGTCAACTGTGTATGGCGACTTCTCTATTTCAAAGTATACACAGACAGAGACACAGTGTGAAAGCACTTTTCGCAGTTTATATTTGTACAAAGATGCAAATTTGGAAGTAAGCATTTTTTATTTATTTTGAACAGGCTGACAGACGAGAATAAGGAATCCATTCGTCATAACGCATCACAATACACACCACACCACCACAACTGGACTCAAATCCGTCATGATTATCGTGGATGAATCAGAACCCGTTGGAGGTATGCAGACAAAAAGAATACAATAAATTGGATAATTATTATTACTATTTATCTATCTGTTCTCTCTTAATTAATTCAGAATTAGCTCCAACCTTCCCCTATAGAGACGTCGCCCTTCGTAGATCCACCTCAATCCGGGATGCATACGAACTCCTTGATGAAATTGGCAGGTATGGAATGATTGCAATCTTGCTTGATTAAGTTTGTCCTTCAAACAATAACATCTCCCGTGTCCTCCTTCTTTCGTCTTTCTTTGACTTTGGCATAAATATAAATATAAATTGATGAAAGAGCAAACAAACCGACAACGAAAAGAAGTGTTTCAAGTTAAAGGTCACCCAGACCAAACGAATGCAGTATAATGTATGTGCGATGATTGTAGATGAGTGAGTTTTACTTATGGTTGGTTGGTTAGTTATTGACTGACTAGTGAGTCCTCATTTATTATCCAGTCCAATACTTGCCCTGTTTTTCAAATTGCTGTTGGTTGAATATTCATGCCAAAATCAACCAAGACAAGAAAAGAATTGCACTTGCCAAGAACTAAGAAAATTGTGTAGTAAGAATAATGTGCTATTTACATTTTCTCCTACAGGGGGAAGTTTGGTCGCGTGTACAGGTGCAAAGACCGCACCACCGGGCTTATTTTGGCAGCCAAAGTGGTCTGTGTAAACCGAAGGGCAAGAGATGAACGGGCGAATGTTGAAAGGGAAATGGCAATCATGAGAAGACTTCATCATCCTCGAATTATCCAACTTTTCGACGCCATTGAAGACGTTGAGAATTTAGAGATGTGTCTCATCCTTGAAATGTAAGTATTAATTCATAGCAATATTAAAATACTGAGGGAGGAGGAGGGGACGCAAGATGGGAGGGTGGATGGGTGGGAATCATCATTATTCATTTCTCTTATGACAGGAACAATTACTCCCAAACTGCACACAACATTCTTTTAAACTTTGACACTACTCAAAATAAATAAGTGACTCAAAATAGCTTGACAGGCAGGCAAGTTGGAATCCGCAAATCAAGTCAAGCTTGAACTTTACATTATTTTTAATGATGGATTTAATGTGGTTTCGTTGAGCTGGGTGTCTGCCAAAAAAGAAAAGCAAAAGCAAATTCTGCATGTTCTTCATTTTTTTGGCAGACACCACCACCTCCACCAACCTGGGAACCGTTTGGATGTCATCATATCATATAGTCAGTTTTCCTTTTGCAAATCAATATGCATGTGAAGTGAAATATTATGCATTCATAAAAATCTATAATTACACGAGAAGACACACATTGATTTTAACACTTACTTTCCACATCCGCTCGCCCCCTCCTCGATCCTCATCTTCGCTTCCTGTTTGACCTTTGAAGTATATACATACATAAATACGACGTTGAAATTCATTCAACAAGTTCAAAAACTTAACGCACCTGCCTGCCAATCGCTACGTATAACTTGATCTCCTCTCTGTCTGTTTGTACAAACATTCAAAATAAAATGTCATAATTATCATAATGCCACAGCCACGGTACTCGGGGAAAATGGATGAGAATTATTAATAAGAGAAATAAGTATGTCGTCCTTATTTTATTTTTACTTTTAATATTTTCAGGGTTGAAGGTGGCGAGCTTTTCGACAGAGTCATTCAAGATGAGTTTGTCCTCACAGAGAAATCTTGTTCCATCTTTGTCCGACAGATTTGCGAGGTGGGTGTAGAATAATAATAATGCCAATAACAATAATGATATGCGAATGCGAGCTGTTCTAGACCAATTTTTTTTCATTTTCAGGGAGTCGAGTATATACATTCCAAAAATATTGTGCACCTTGACATGAAGCCAGAAAATGTTATGTGCGTCTCAAAAAGTGGGAACCGCATTAAGATTATTGACTTTGGCCTAGCACGATTTTATGACTCGGGTAAAACACTGCAGGTAAAAAAACGATGAAATTCTTTATTTTTTATAGAAAAATACTAATTAATGGAAAATCTGTAGGTTTTGTTTGGCACCCCAGAATTTGTGGCGCCGGAAGTCGTGAATTTTGATGAGATCAGCTACACCACGGACATGTGGTCGATTGGTGTAATCACCTACGTCCTCCTCTCCGGTCTGTCGCCATTCATGGGGAATACGGATGTGGAAACAATGGCAAATGTTACCATTGCAAAGTATGACTTTGACGATGAATGTTTTGACGATGTGTCCCCGTACGCTAAAGAGTTTATTGAAAACCTGTTAAGAAAAAATAAAAGGTAATGAGAAAAATGTTCAACTTAATAAATTGTGGACAACGAATGTAACGCTTTTAAATTATTTTTCAGTGAAAGAATGACTGCGACAGATTGCTTAAAGCATTCATGGCTTCAACCTGACCACCACCGCCACCCCCACAAAGCGAATTCTGCCGAGAATGAGTCTGAATCTGAACTAGAAATCGCAGAAGATCTGGATCTGCCCGAATTGCAGAAAGATAATGAGGATGAACTATCCTCCTCTAATTCTGGAACTCCTGACAGCATGTTAATTTCCTCCTCCCCAATACCCTCGGCGTCCTACTTATCCAGGAAACGAACCAGTCTTGACATGTCCAAGGACAACCTGAAAGAGTTTGTGACCCGATATTCCGACAATCCTTATGTATTCGACAGCCCTCGTGGAATCATCAGTCATGTAACAAACGGCGAAAATAACAACAAAACCAATAACACAAATCCAGCAATTAAAAGGTTTAATTGTGCATCCTCTCCCTCTCCATCCAGATCTCTTATTCCGCAAAAAGAACAAATTTCACCAGCAGAACAAACGGACAAGAAACACGGTGGAATCAATTTAGTCCATCAAATTAGACGTTTCTCTAAACAATTGCATGAAGAGTTGGAAATCATGAAAAAACAGTGTCACCAAGAAGACTGTAATAACGCGAATAATACTCTTCGCAAATGCTCCTGGGGCGATGTATCGGTTAAATAAGAAGCAAAATATATTAAATTATTATTAAATTCAATTAAATGTCAATCAAACTTATCACTCATTAATTGACAATTATCATTGTTGTTGTTGTTATTATTGTCTCTTATTACCTGTTAGGTTAAGTGTTACATATTATTATTGAAAATGATCAAGAAAGACAACATAATAAACTTTTCTTTTGATTTACTGATTTTGTGCTTCAGAAAAAGCATGGATTTTGTTGAGTTATAAGCATGATAAATCGGCGTCCATGAATATACCGAAAATTTAGTAATGCAAAATGCATGTTTCAAAGATTAGCAATTATTAATACAACTCTCATGCAACAAAGACTTTTATATTATCATTGCTTGGTTATTGGTTATTATTTATTTAATATGCAGAATAATTATAAGGGTAAATGAAAAACTATTTCATCATCATCGTAATGAACAATACCTCAAAACCAATTTGTTCCAGAATTAAAACAAAATTTAACACGCAGTTATGAATGCAGCATTATTGCCCTTATGAATCCTGGATAAAATGAAATCATGAAACGAGAGGAAAATCTATACCCGGCATTTTTTGTGCTTACATCTGCAACCATCATCTGGTAAAAAGAAAGGGTTGGATTTTCTGTTTTACCAATATTTACCAACATTTATACCAAAGGATGCAAAATACTCCGCTAATTAATCTTAAATAATAGTTTTTTAAATATCTGAAATGGAATAAGCTATTGATATTCATCGAGAAAGTTGTTGGTGCATAAATAACTGAGGAATGAACAATGAGAGCATCATCATTAGTTCATCTTTTGTGTCTATGTTTTCTTCTGAATAACAATTCCTCAAAATCTGGAAGTGAACACTGTTGTCAATCTGTATCCAATACTTGGGTGGATGTAGACGCAGACGTCGATATTGACCACACCCCACCAGACAAACTGCAAGGGATCCCAGTAAGTTCAAGTTCAAGGGACGAATTATTATGCGAAGAAGGAAATTGCCCTTCTTTAAGGAAGAAAAGGTTCGTTCGTACAATTAATTAATGAAATTCATACACGAACTAATGCAAATAAGGAATTTCATTTAATATTTAACCCCACAAATTCATATAATTCCAGGTATATTTTATACCAACTAAATCCTGGGGAAGGATTCAACCTTCGCCGAGACATTTTTGTTCGGATTGCTCCACTTATCAAATCTTTAAATAATGATAAGAACAATAAACAGTATGGGTGGGTCCTGGTTCTCCCACCCTGGAGAAATTTACCCCATTGGCGGCACACCCCACCAGATAAGAGCTACCCTTGGGTACAATTCTTCTCTTTGACCGCAATCCAAGAGTATATTCCTATCCTGGAAATTGATCAATTTATGGATGGTAATTATTTAAAGCTTGTTAAATTAGAAGGGACCATTTTTTTAAATGCTAAAACAAATATGGCAATTTCAGAATATGGGTTGGACTCTGGATTGGATCTTGTTCTAAATCTAGCGCATTTTCCATTCGAGGACAATCGTTCTTCTTATTTTGATGAAGAAATACGAATTGAAAAAGACTGTAAAACTTCCCCATTTAAACAGTAAGCTAGTAAATAGTACACCACGGGAATCACGATAAGCACCTTATCATAAATTACAGTAATGAAACAAATAAGAAGCAATACCTTTGGGGACACCCCTTCACCACGCGAAGAACAGAATGTGTTTCTCTCAGAGGAAGTGCTTCTACGCTACTTCCCCTTGTACAGAAAGAAGGACTCGAGTAATATAATAAATGCTATTAATTAATATTTCGTTAATCAATAAGTAAACCAATAAACTTTTTCTTCCTTTCCAGTTCTGTTGCAATATTTCTAAATAACGCCGAAGTAATTTTATGGGACGAGTACGGAGGAGAGGAATGGTGGAGAGCACGAGCTGCTTTAAAGTTTGATCCAAACTTGATTCAAATTGCGTCGACTTATCTTCACAGCAACAACTATATGCAAGATTTGGGGGTTGTTCCTTATTTAGGAGTTCACCTAAGGCGAAGGGATTTCCTCTTGAGAAAGGATAACAATGGACCTGTATCCATACAACAAGATGCTCTGCAGATTAGCAAGATTTGTCAAGAATTAGGGCTCTCTTCTGTGTTCATTTCGACAGATGCGGAACAAGATGGTAAAAATAGCAGTGCCTTCATTTATCTAATTATTTCTAATATACTTGTTTTGTTCTTTAGAAATAAATGAACTTAACAAGTTGCTAAAAGACTTAAAACTTCGAATGTGGACGTACTCGCCAAGTTCTGATGACATTTCAGAAGGGGAACGTGCCATAATAGATCAACTCTTGGCAACTTGGAGTACCCACTTTCTAGGAACGGAAGGGTCTACGTTCACCCTCAGAATATTTGAAGAACGTGTCCTTCACGGAAAACACCCTGATTCCACTTTCAACCACATTTGCAGCAGTAGTCAAAGTTCATGTAAAAAACCGACTCGGTGGTTAATTCCAGAATCACTCCAACATTTAATAATTACAGACTTAGATCTCAAATCATTTAATGAAGACAAAAAATTTTGATACAAAGAAAAATAAATGAAACATTCAATTTCCTTCCCAAATTACTTTATCAATAAGCCGATCGTGATCATCAGTTGGCATGACGTCTACAATTTGCTCGTTAAAAGCTAGACCAATCGTGACAGGTGGTGGGTTCAGAATTGCAGCACATTTAGCCAAGTACGTGTCATAGTATCCTTTTCCACGCCCTAATTTAGAAAAAAACAAGTATAACTCTTTGATTTTGACAACTTATTATTGTATTATTGTATAATATTGTATCAAAATAAATACCTAGTCGTTGCCCCGTCGGTGAAAATGCTAGTCCCGGAACAAGAATTAGATCCAAACCCCCTGTAGTTGGATGGACAAAGTATAATTAAAGAAATCTTGCCATTAAATAATTGTTCTCTGAAGAAAGTGGATTGCAGATAAATTAGATGTGTACCTGAAACGAGTGCTTCGACCCTTCCCTCTGCTACTTCCGGTTGCTTGATGTTCCATTTTGTAAGTGGGAGGTTTAGGAAATCATCATATGAAAAGAGTCGTAACATTTCCATCTCAGTCTTTGTGTACCTGTTTGTGGGTGGAATGGAGGGCACTACATATATATAAGATTGACAAAAACACCCTTCCCCCATCCACCCTCCTCATGCATTTATACAAACCTGGGAACAAAACAAGTCTTTCCCGACTCAAATACGTCCTTCATGATGTCCATGGTTGACACTTCCTCTGCCATGTTGAGATAAAGGCACACCCTCCCACTACGCTTATATTCCGGAGAGGATAGCACCTGAAATAATTAAAAATACAGTAATTAATTTTGTATTGTTTAATTATAATGTAATGGTGAATTGAATCCGCATGCATGCCCACCTTTTCCGTCACGATTGACGATTGCCTTATTCTCTCCGGAAGAGGAATTGAATTCAAGCGAAGTTTTATTTCTTGACGTAATTTGGATTTTCCAACACTGGACGATAGCATGATTCTTGTTATATTTTTGTCCTATTTAAAAGAATTCACTCATTTTATTCCTTGATTAATTCAATACGTAAAATGAAGTAAATAAACGTGTTTTAGTCAACGAAGCAGTCCAGCATAATATATTAGTATGCAGGATAAACAAACATAAAGTACATATGTATCTATGTACTTAGAGTGAATGGTTAAAAAGAATAAGAATTATATCTATCTATCTTAATACCTTAATATTAATCTGTCCACGCATATATATACATAAACAGCACTATGAAATATTACAGTATCATCATCATCATCATCTCGTAACTATGCCATGTTACATAATGGAATTAAATCATAAGAATTATAATAGTAATGATAATAATAATAAAAATAATAACAGTGAAATCAATGCTTCCCAAGAAATGCTACGCATGCATTTGGTGAAGGTGAAGTGTTTCATGAGAGAGAAAGCACTGCACAAAGCACATGTGTTTACATTAAATATATTCCTCAATTCACAGTATTCACACACATATATTCGCAATGCACTCTAATTATTGCACAATTCATTATTATAATTACACAAGTTATAATTACAGTGTTTGTATTTATAATAGTATAAATTGACACGTTTAGTAATAACCCATATAATTTCATAAATACAATATCTACAGTCAAATTGATGGAATCAACATTGCTACAAAATAATAAACAACCTTCTACTAGTAGTACTACTGCCGCCTTGGCCCCCAGCAAATGCACCGTGTACGTTTCCAACTTCTCCTTCAGCCTGACCTGTAACGACCTGCACAAAGTTTTCGAAAAAGTGGGAAGAGTTGTCAAGTATGATAAGAACTAAAAAGATTTTATTGAATCTTCTTTGTATTACTTTTGTTTGTGCAATTTTTTAGGGTGACAATTGTAAAAGATCGTACAACTCGGTCCAGTAAAGGAATCGCTTTCGTTCTCTTTCTCCATCAAGACGATGCTACACAGTGTGTGCAGCAATTTAATGGGACAGAGGTACGTGTCCTAACTACATAACCCTTATTAATTAATTATTATCATTATTACATTATATTTGTTGCATCGCAGTTGTTTGGTAGAAAAATATCATGCAGTATTGCAAACGACAATGGAAGATCCTCCGAATTCATTACGAAGCGCAAATATCCTAACAAATCTCGATGCTACGAGTGTGGCGAAATTGATTCTCATCTGAGCTATGACTGTCCAAAGAATTTACTAGGTCCTCGGAGGAAAGCACCCACAAAATCAAAGCGCAGACGAAAGAATCAAGAAGGGGGGACTCATAAACATAATAATGCCACAGGGGAGGCCGAAAATGATGACAATTCGTCATCCGAAGATGAGAAGGAGGATGAGGATCAAGATTCTTTAAGCGCAGCCATCAGATTCCAGGTTTGAATTTTGTTTGGACTCAATTTACTGATTAATTCAATATTTACAGACATTATTACATTCATTTCGGATTTTTTTCACAGCAATGTGCCATGGAACAAGAGGAATATCGAATTAAAGTTGCTTCCGGAAATTATTCGTTAGACGCTACCCCTTCTACAACAATGGACAAGAAACGAGTCATAAAGCAAAGTGATTATTTTAGCGATGAAGAAGAAGAAACTGTCCCGGACGAAGAATTGTAATTTCGCAGTACTACGAAATTTCTATCTGATATTAATTATAATATATTTATTTATCCGTTTCGTTTCAAATTCACATCCAGCTTAAAATATAATAATAATACTAATAATAATAATAATAATAATCCCGATCTGAAAGAGGTGGTGATGATGCGGAAATGATTAATATTTATTTTGTTAATTTTTATTGTTAACTTCCTACACCCCTGTATTGTACAGATGAATAAATAACCCCGTTTTTACTTGAGAAATGTAGAGCACCGATCTGAATAAAGTCATTCTTGTATACTTTACATGAGTGACAACATGAAACGCACAATGCAATGCAATGACAGAAAAACTGAATCAAATGGAAACAAATAATGTAAATATAATTTCGTTCTAGGCCACAGAATGTTTAAAGTCTCTTTGTTGCATTCTAACTTTGTCCCCATGAATGAGATATGCACACACAGGTGCAATATATTTATTTTTACACAAATTTGAATCCTTCATCACAACACTAGACTGGGTAAGTAAGTCTAATATTTATAAAGTCACGAACGAATAAAATATACTATTTATTTAGAATCAGCTAGTTCCGGGTTAAATATTTATCAAATGAAATTCATTTAATTTGGCTATTCCATTCCATCCGATCCAATTCGAATAACACACTTGTTTCTATTCCATATGCATTAAGTTCCATCATCTACAGGAAAGGAAAATAGAAGGAGGTGCTTTGCATGCAAGGAAGGAGGCATTTTGCATGTGCAATTTGTTTTTGCACGAAGTTTTACAAATTCTACAAGGCAGAAATTAAACACTTTCCACCCCATTATTTACCAAATAGTATTATCATGACAAAAATAGGAATAGTGTGTACTGTACAACTAACTAACTAATGCATAAATAGAATGCAAACTAAAATCCAAAGTGTTGTTTTGATTTCATTTTCATGGATGCGTATGAGATTTGTCAGTTTTTTGGCATATTATCCAAGAACACCAGCCCATGTGCCATTATTATTATTATTAGACTTCACTTTTGTCCTCTCCTGTTTATTTATTTATTATTGCAATATTTTTAACGCCATGCATGCAAAGCCAACACCAACCGTGCAGAGTTGATTATCCTCTTTAAACTCAACTTGCAAACTGCGTCTTTCTTTTGAGAAGAGTTCAATGAAATTCAATCCAAATCCAGTCCAGTCCAACCAATCCATGACAGATAAGTGCATGTGTATAATAACATAATATACACAGAGATACACAACACAACTGCCAACTAAATATTGGCAAACCAAACCATTACCCACACGGTTTGTTTCAATTCAATTCAATGGCATTGCTTATTCATGCTTATACTTACTTTACTTGCATGTGCAAATATGTAAACACTTTTTAACTTGTGCTAATAAAGCGCAACAACTGTTTGCAATTATCTCTGACAGGAAGGTTAAGAAGAAGAAAGAAAAGTGTCAAGTGGCATACATCCAATCCAACGCTACAGATAGTCGATGTGTGTATTGCTCAATAATCCGTTATATTAACGATTCTTTACTCGTTTAGATTTGTCTTTGCTTGAATTCTTATTATTATTCAGTTTCGTGATAATATTATTTGCGTTTGACATATGCACTAATGGCCAATCTTCGATATGTGGAAAGCAATCACACAAAAAACTAGAAATAATTAATTTTACTTAGCTCATCATATTTTGGCTTGACTTTACAGTTCCATATCAATCCATCCATGTACACAATTCTTAAGAAAATAAGAAAAATTGCGCAATAAATAAATATCATAATAATTATGGTACGATATACGATACGATTAATTACACAACATTACAAGACTGATTAAGTAGGCAAAGTTACATATCAAAGTCTGAGGGGCATGAGACGATATTTCGGGGTAGACGCGGAGTCAGCATTTATGCTTTGTTTTAGTTGATAATCTCCATTTTTTCGATTTATTTTCACAACTAACTAACTAAGCGGATATTCCTTTCAATTTGATTTACACGGTGTCTTACATCCTAAATAAGTGTTATTAGTTGTATAGTTGTATTTATTTAGTTTCCGTGCTAAATAGTGCACGACCTCTACAAGGAGAAGGCATACAATAAATAAGGGCGTTCGATATTGCAATAATAAATATAAAAAAGTATGCAATTTTCTTTATGCAATTTCTTACATCGATGCAAAATACGAGATGGGACGAGTTAAATCATGCGTGCAAAAACTGCATTCAGCAAGTATTACTTACTAACTACTATTATTATTATGCATGCAGTTAATCGAAATGCTTTACAGGATCTCTGCCAGTCTCGTTTTTTACTTGTTATCCTGTTAAATAATGTGAGAGAAAATAAGGTAAATACATACATAGTTTATAAGGTGTATTCTGTGTGCAACAGGCAGCTCAATCTAATCTATCAAAGGATGGAAATAAACCGGATATTGGTTCAAACGAATGAATAGATAATTGGAAAAACCATGCACAACAAGTATTTTAACTACATATGATCAGATAATACACAGACAAGCATCATCATCTGTCAACTTTTGCGATCATTTTGCAGCGCTACAAAAACATTACCAATTTGCAATGGTTTGGCAGGCGTACTAAAACATGCAAACAGTTTGTTATTATTCGTATACATTATGTATGTATACAAATTCGTAGTATATAAGTTTAGATATGTATCAAGCCATTTCCGGTGTGTGTCAAAATTAAGCCAAATAAATACAAAGATGATAAATGTGAATGAATATATAAATAAATAATATCAAACTAACAAAAAGCAAAAAGCAAAAATAACACATTATGTAGAATAGTGTGAATATAGATACTAAACCAATATAAAAAACTGTATTTTTTGCACTTGTTTCTACATATCGTCTCTCAGATGATTTTTCAACATCCGTTAATTTCTAGATGGTATGACACCTGTTACAATGACCACACCATTATTATACACATGACAGATAACTAAACCAATTGATTTTCATGCATATCATTCATATCGTTCATTCATTTTGTTCCTCAACGACGGGACAGGTCACCCACCCAACAACAACACCCAAATGCACCCACTTGACAAACCTGTTGTTGTTCATTATATTCAATCAATTCAAAAAATGCTAAACACACAACATATCTATGCCATTAATAATGGCATATAATATGCTTATTATCATTCGCATCGTATCGTTGATTATATATTATTATTTAATTGTTACTATTGTATTTTGTATTGTTGTCTAATAAATCGCTACATGACTGAACATTTCCGCTTTGAACTGCATTGCATGATGAGGACAATTCTTATTGACTTGTATTGTTTACACACACAAGTTTATGGCCACAGAACGATGATACGGTACAATATTGGATATGCACATTATATTCCAGTTGTGTATGGTCAGAATGAGTCAAATCTAAAAGTGAAATAATAATAATAATAATAATAATAATAATAATACGGATTAATTTATGTCAGTGTATTTTGTATGTTTTCTGTTCTGCAGTACTAAACTGTTCATATATACCTACAATACAAATACTGAATATCAACATTTATAAGCTGGACTTCCTGAATATTTTAAAATAATAAAATAATAGTGTTAATAAATATGTATATGAAATGATGATGTTTTTTGTTCCATATCATCCATCATCAACAATATTGTTTACTTGGACTGGACAAACCAACAAACAAGAATGATGGACGAATGTCACTATAAAATACACACACAAAGAGAGGGCTGAATAATATAAGACGAGGTGGTTTGTTTTATTTTATGCTTAGTTTTCAGTTTTACATCCAATAATATTATTTATTATGCAAAGTAAAACGAAATATGATCTGTTTGTGCAAAATAAAAGTGAGCCAATCTCAAATTCGCTAACCCAGATTCTGCAAAAATAATGGATAACTTACATACTTTATATTTTAGTATTTTCACCAGAGCCACTATTTTATTTGATTATGGACAGATCGGACAGAATAATAAAAAAATGTCTAAAATTAAAATAAGGAAAGATGATGATGATATTGCATGTAGTATTAATGCTTGTTATAGATCAAGAAAAAAGTTGATACCCCATTAAAATCAATCATCCTTCACTCAATTTTACCATTATAATTATTAAGTTATTATTGCGTCAGTTAATTCAACATAAGGAAAAAATATTATTCGATTTACTTATTCACAAATACATGCGTGTCAATTCACTATCATTTCAATGTGAGGCCTTTTTGCCATCATGTTTCGTCTTAAAAATTACGGCAGCATTCGCCTTGAAATGTTTGATAATGGATAAATTGGACGCAAATTAGTGAGAGTTGTGCGTATAATATATTATGTTCTCTTCTCTTAATAAAATAGGGATATCGGGACAATAATTGCAGCATTTTTGACACTCATATCACGCAGTATGTTGCGTCAGAGTGAGGTATAGGTCCAATTTGTTCACGAAAAAAACAGAACAGAACACCGACCGACAGTCAAAGTACCATGAACCATATCAGATCATGCAATTCACCGATTAAATAATCAGACAGAGGATGAGATTATTGAGTCAATTATTTATGCTGGACTGAATAATAAATAATAAGTCAATATAAATGTATAGGATTGAAACCGACCACAAAAGAGGTGTCATATTATGAATGTACCACACAGAGTAATTTACACTTCTCAATTATTGTTGTACGGTATTAATATATAGATCGAAAGGGAAGGTGGGTAACAATTCATTGACAAAAGTCGAATCATCATTTTTTAATAATTTTGCTTAAAATTTGCCTCTTCTGCTCATGTGTATCCATTTAATATCATTTAATATCTTAATTATTTTCAAATTTTATTGGAGTAAAGATAAAATTAGTTATAAAAATATTCAACACAATTATTGGATAATAAACGAATTATCTGTAATGCATTTGGTTAGCTAATTACTATTGCCACACACGCCTACACATGATAATATTTTATTTGGATGACGTAACCAAACTAACAATACAACTGACACATCTTTTCATTCTTTTGTCCACGTAGATCCTGGCTGCAAACTTGATATTGAATATTATTGGCTGCATAATGACAATATCCGGTAAACGAAGAATCATTAATTAGCAGAAATGTGTATCATTCACATATCACCTATATACCATCACGTGAATACATGCAAAAACTCGGATTAAATCAAATGATGCACAATTATGATATGATGTCTCCCCTATCACAACTGAATTAATAGAATTACTTACTAAAACAACTACGTCAAAGCAAAGCAAGCACCCTTGCATTAAAATTCCAGTAGTTATAATAACTCTTCATATTTATCGACCTTCATGATAATACTGCTTTTGTCTGATTATTACTTGGAATTGATGTGAAGCACATCACATCACATCACGTAATAACATCAGGTTTTTGGTTACAGAATAAAGTGTATTTTACACAGTAGTACTTACTTATTACAAGTGGTTGAGTGGATCATATACTGCCTGTATTATTTGTGTGACGTAACCTTCCACACTTCAAGAGTATTAAAGATCAACAAAGCTGGGTATGTTTTATTGCATAATAATTCTCGTCTTCTCTCCTCAGCAAAGCAATAAATAAGATACAAGGCGAAACCAAAAACTAAACCAAATAAGTCTCAAGTTTTAAAATAAAGAGTGGATGGATGGATGCATTTACTTACCAACTAAACCACAGAAATAACAGCCATCCATCCAACCAATCATTTAGTCATCACATGTTCGTCAGAGATCACATTTGCAATGTTCATTCATATTCATCCTCTCATCATCATAATCATCCCAACATCACAAATGACACAATTCCTGGCCTGGTCGTCAAGTTGTGATTTTGATTAGATAAGATGAATTTAAGGATGCAAAGTACGGCTCAAATTCCAGGGGGAATGTAATGTGCGTAAAGGAATACTAGGCCCATTGTGACGTAATAAACATATTATTACAGCTATGATCCAGTTACTTAGAGAGCTATTTCCCGTAATAATAATAATATATGAGACTGTGCATGCAGGTTGCAGGTTGAGTTACTGAGAAAAAGGTTAAAATGTGCCCATCCAATCATCCCGGAACTAACTTTGTGAGTAAAGTAAATGACAGGTCAACCTCATTTAGTTGACAGAAATGAATACACAGAAGGAATGAATTACGGGTAAATCCATAATAAATACGGAAGAAGTTAAGGGACCACACCAGCATTAGCCTTTCCATTCCAAAATAATTCAATATTACAAAATATTCTTGAGTAAGGCAAAGGTTAACTTGCACAATACTGAGTGATTCTGTAATGCATATATATAACAACGCTGTCTGTATTAAATCATCAGCCATAACCCAGGAATTTTTATACCAAGTTAAAGTTATGTCGCATCGCATCCTTGTATCGGTACATATTATACAAATAAAGTATATTATCAATAATTATATAATTAATTATTGACATATACAATACGCGCGCTTAGCTGGAAATTTCCAATAAGTGATAAAGACCTAATTTCTGTTCTGGTCGGACTAAACTAAATTGTGTTATACAGTTATACTTGGGCTTGGACATCCCAATTATTTAGGAAAGTTCGTAAGTAGTTCATAAGTACTTAACCTGTAATCATAATTAACCCGGTTAGTCATGCCATCATCCATTTCTTCTCCATTTCCATGCTATCATCCATAAATACACTTATAGATCGGACTTCCCACAGAATATGCAGTTAATAAATCCTGATAAGAATATAAGAAGTCAAGTAAAGGAAAAAAGATGCATTCCCACATTACATTATACATTATTAGAAGAAAAACCCATGTAATGATCCACCTCCTCTTCTTTCTAACTAATAACTTGACTGGATCGATTACAATGTAGAAAAGACATGCAGTGTTTTCCAATAGTTATTCGTCATACGACTATTCCGTGAATCATCATTCGCCTCCAATCCAAATAACATCATCATCATCCAAACCAATCCACCACCAAGCATAACTAAATGACGACAACGCCAACGACGACGCAAGCAAGCCAGAATAGCAGCACAGCAAGTAACCAAACATTTAAAGGACGATCAGTTAATTTTAATTCAACTTACAACATTTATTATTTACATGCCACATCATCACATCACATCACCACAACTGCTGATGATGACGATGACGAAGAAGAAGTGAAAACCAATAAAGAACACAAATTAAACTACGTAATATTAAACTAAATTAAATTACCATTTAATGAATATTGCATAGTTGTCAATTTAGAACAAGCCATGATTTATGCAGATTCAGACAACCATGAGCAGACAGACAAGACATACATTATTTATTGTAGTATGTATGTGTATAATCATTACATAAATTCACCCAATTTTTTTCTTTATATGTATTGTTCTATCATTATATTCCTTTCACTCCAGCCTGATGAGCTGGACTGGAGTGGTCCTAACTAAAACATACATTATTATCGATTACTTAACTTAACTTTACTGCTCTTAAGTCTAGTCTAGTTTAGCCTTCAATTTTGTTCAACATCATTTATTTCCCATGCTGCGACTCAAAATGAAATGAATGCAACTTTTATGCAACGTGGCTTAGTTTGATTGTGGTGTGGTTTGGTTTGGTTGGTGGTACAACTCTTCTGAAGTAAACGCTTCTTTATAATTCATCATCATTATGTACCATCCACGCTTCACCCACCATACTCACGGCGTGGTTTGGTTCGTTGTATTGGTGGTGTGGTGTGTGGCGTTTGGCTTGGTCGATGCAATATTCCAGGAAAATTGCCATGCATGATAAATGATGATATGCTTCTTCGTTCCTTGTGTATTATTGGCGCTTAAAAAGAGAAGTTTGTTAGTTTGTTCTTTTTTCTAAACGTGGTTTTACTTTGGGAATAACTCGGGTTTCTCTGTGCTTTGCTTTGCTTAAAAAAGTGGATTGGATTGGATATGTGCATGTATAGCACCACTTACTTATTTATTTAGCTAATAGCCATCTTCTCTGCTAAAATATAAAAAAGTCAGGCAATTCACCATGCTTGATGATGATACAGATACAACCATGCTGCTTCGTATAATAAAAATGAAGAGATGCTATACACTTACTTACATCCACATTTATAGCAAGCAGTAGTACAGAGAATAATAATGAATAAAGTGCACTTGACGAACTTTTAGTAAAGAAGAATATATAAACGCAACAAGCAAAGCATTCATTCAACAGACACACGAATGATCATCTCGTCGTCAACTAACTAACCCATCCATCCATCTGTTTCTCGAGATCCTATCCTAACAATTGTCAAGAAGACAAGACGTCGTCCTCGTCATCATCATCAAGAGTAATAAAATAGCATTGAATAAGCCAACATTGCATTGCATTATTACTAAATTTATATATATTCTCACCAAACCAACCACCAAATCCACAGTTATTCTACAGCTCTTCAGTCGAAAAGAAGAGATTTAACAAGTTTATCATCAGAGTTATCATCATCATTCATTACTTTAAGCCGGTTGTTTGTTCTTATTCTTGTTCTACAAACAATAAAATAAATGAGCCCAATTTTGAGACAATTAAATGAATAAGAATAATCTTAACAAAAGTGGAATTATACCAGAAGACAATAATATCACAGAGAGAGAGAGAGAGAGAAATAGTATTCTATCTATCCTACCCAAAAATAAGCTGAAAAGTAACCAAAGTTTCAAAACCACCAAAATCCAGGAGCATTTCTTCTTCCACATGGCACTTTTACTGCAATAGCATGCAATAAAATACCATGACGTGTTTCTAAAGCGAGCATTTTAATGTTTTTTCCATACTTAGATACTTAATGGAAACTCGAGCAGGCAAACCACTCTAAAACATATACACACCTACAACACTTATATTCGTCGAAATTCAATCAACAACTAAAGCAAATGCAAACTCAGCTAAAACCACAAAACTGGATGATTCAGTGTGTGTAGTAGTGGTGATGGTTATAGTGGTGCATAAGTAAAGTAATAATAATGTAATATGTAGTTTGAGATTTGTATATGTAATAATATACACAGACACAGTCCAACAGTTATTAAACTAAACTAACTAAACCACCACGTATTATATATCTGCAATCTGCGTCTGTCTCTTTTTCTTCTTAACCAGAGTTGAATATTACATTATACATATCAACGTGTCCAACCCAACAGGGTGATCAGTTCGTTGTAACCCTTTCACATGAAAAGGCAGTAGTTCTCTCTTCTTCTGTCCAGTCATTTTTACATATATTCACCTTGTCAACCTGAATTGTGTTATCATCTCTCTAAAGGAGTTTGTGCTGCTACTGTTGAGAATAATAAGGAAGAATGTACCCTTCTTCTTACCATTGTGAAAACAAGAAAGGAAACAACTACATCAACTACCACCGTTTGAAGAAACGTTGTGCTGCTGAAGCCCTAGAAAGTGGAGGAGAACGAGAAGGACATATTATTATCACGAAAAATAAAACCATTCTGTCCACGTTGTTAGTTGGAGTGATAACTACAACTAATACCATTATCAAAGACGGTATCCTGTTCGAGGACCCTGTTAATAGTAATAAGAATAATATCTTGTTGCACCTGTTATAGCAAGAATAACGTCATACATACATACGAGCAGTGCAAGAAGAGAAGTGTGTGTATGTGTCAAATATCAGATTGATCTCCAATTCCAGACAAGTAAAGTAAAATAAAAGTAATAACCCTAAAAATAAGACACAGTATCAAATCTCTGTCTGTTTCCTTGAAATCTGAAACTTATTAAAGTCGCAGTCGCATTCAGTGATAAAAAACAAAGGCAATAATAAGTAGTCCACTCTGCTTTATCCATTTGATTTTGACAAATAAGCTCAGCTATACATGCATACATACGAGGAACGAACCAAGGTGACTCATACCTATTTCTTGGTCAATGAACGCACGTCACGTCAGCCAAACCTATGAGTCGGTCGTATCATACGAACTAATAACGTCGTCTTATTAAACAAGAAAGGTCGAAAGAAAGAACAACTACCACCACCACTGACTCCAGCAATAGTAATAATAATAAGAAGAAAGAAAGACGCAAAACTTGTTTTCCAGAATAGAAAAAGCGTTTGTCTCATTTTGCATACAACATAATTTCTGTAATCAATCCGTTTGGTTTTGCTGTATTTTTGTTTGATAATAGAAGCTTCAGATTCAGACAAGGGTTAGCTACAACCAATAAAACAACAATACTTTCTTTACAATACTCAGATTCTACCTATGTATTCTCTTTAATTGCAAAACAAACCATTAAATTAATCAATCAAGCGTTATTTTTCTTTCTTGTTCTAAACTGAATCGAAATATTAAAACAATCGAATTCGCTTTGTTTGAATAGTGAGAGTAAAAAAATATCGATATTCATAATATGAACTGTTGTGCTCCAGCAACAATAAAGACAAAAGAACCAAGAAGTGTATTTTAAAAGTTATATAACAATTATTATCAAACTAAATGTGGCATTGTGTAATAATAACAATAGATAAATATTATTATTATTCCTCTTCTCCTATATGCTTACCTACTACCCGGTTGGAAAGTGATTAAAAAACGCCGACAACTCAACCTAACGCAATAATATAATAAATAACATTATCTCTGAATTTCGAATTTTGCAAAATTAAGGCCGAAAAATGGACAAATTTTTCCCCTACATGTTTGGTGGACTACCTCCACCCATGAATACTTTTACATATTATGACTGTCTCATCGTGGTCGATTTCGAAGCCACCTGCGACGATACAAAGAACAATTCCGACGTTATTCGACCCTTGCGCAGCGAACGCCAAGAAATCATCCAGTTCCCCGCTGTCCTCATCGACGTTAGACAAATGAACATTGTGGACCATTTCGATTGCTACGTGAAACCTGTGGAACAACCCATTTTGAGCGAATTTTGCACTTCGTTGACGGGAATTACTCAGGTAAACTAAACTAATACAAACAAATTGCTTATATGTATGTAAGGTTGCTTTACAAATCATCATCTCATCTTCCTTCAAGAAATTTCAGTTTTTTGCACATGCACGCCTAACGGCTCCCAAAAATGAGGTGCACACATAGACAAGCTATACACACTTAAACACAGCTTTTGAAATGAATTAAGCAAAAAAGAAGACCAGGGATATCTCATCATAGACAAAAAGAGGGTTCTTTTAGTACTTTAGTCTAGTTAATTAACTAACTGTTCTTAACGTGCATGTACTGAATAGAGGAGAGGAGGGAGGTACAGGTGCACAATAATTAAATGAAATGCTGTCGTATTTTAATTTAACGTTCTTACCATCACCATTCCTTTTACTAATTATTTAGTTCTCCTGTCCTATAGGAAGGACATCATTTCATTTACTTGTTTATATTTTCCAAATAATTCTCTCTCTCTCTCTTTCCCTTCAACCCAGTCTCATTTTATTTTATTTTACCTTTATTAAGAAAGTTAAGCCAGAAGAAGTTAACATCAAAGAGAGAGATACACACAAAACAAACACATCCACACAACAACAGTTAATTGCTTTTTCTCCCTTCCTCCCATATTGTTTGTTATCCATTTGTTGTCAAGTATCTGTTATTGTTGGTTGAACCAGCAGCCAGAAGAGCCAGGTTATTTGAAACAGTGCATGAATCGTCATGAATGATGCAAAATAAATGCAATGCAAATGAATATAAACCCACCCATGGACACTTTTGTCACTGCTGATGAACTGAAATAATAAAGCCTTCATCTCCTCCTTCAATCATAAAATGAAATAACATACATAACTGTTAAAGAAGTGTGTTGTTCACTTCGACCTGACTGACATCGCATGATCGTCTCAAATAAATAAATAAATGCGCACTATTGATGATCATTATATTATACTGACTATCTGGCTGTAAATGAACAAATGGAAATTTAACCACTTTACTTATCTTATACTTTTGCCTTGATAATTTTAGAGCATGGTCGACAAAGCCTCCCCATTTCCCAAAGTTCTCCGCAAATTTGAACGATGGTTGAAAAAACATGGTCTCAGTAACAATGGGAATGGCAGAACATTTGCTATCGTAGCTGACGGTGAGTATCTAATAAAAAAATTTGCAAAGATGCAACAACAGTATCAACTAGGTTAATTTGAATGCATTTTAATTTCCTTCTGAAATATTCACAGGTTCCTACGACATGGGACACTTCCTTTACAAACAGTGCTTGGTAAGTATTTCCACAAACATTCATTTTTATAGAATACATCGCAATTGAGAGAGAGAGACAGAATTTAACTTTCATTTTTAAATCTCATTTCTTTACTTTATTTTATATTATACTTAATTCTTACTCCCTTCCATCCATCTCTTCCACTTGAATGCATGCACAAACTTCCGTTAAAATGAGTCATTTTATTATTCACGCATTCATAATCATTGTTCTTCTTATATTGTTGTTGTTGTTATTTTCTTCCATGCAAGCGTACATTTGTGTTCCTCGATCTAAAGTAAAGCCCTGCATTTTTAGCCTAATCAAATTCATTCAATATAAAGAAGTAAACCATTGACAGATTCAATTCCATTCAATTTAAGAATTTCTTCTTTAATTGTTATACCACACCACCATCACCACACCACGTCTGATCTTCTGGTCTGGTGAATTCACTTTACTTATGAATAGAATAAAAAGAAACAATGACAATCAGCTAACCAACCAACCAATATAACTGACCAAATTGTGTTCATCTGCACAAAATAGAATCATAATAATTATTATATTAGCCTTGGATGAATTTGTATAGGAAGGAAAGAAAGAAGAAAAAGAAGGGTTCTTAAAAATTATTAATTTGACACTTTTGAATTGGCCTTAAATCTCTCTCTCTCTCTCTCTTAAATTGCATTAACAGTCAAGTGAAATAAGAAAGTCGAACAACTCAAGAAAACTAAAGTAAAATGCATTTCATATTTTTGCACAGTTTTTTAAATGCAACTTTTCCTTTATGATTACTTACAGATATCCAACATCCCATTTCCAACTTATGCAAGACGATGGGTCAACATTAGGACGTCTTTTTCAAAATTTTATGGGCAGAGATGGGTATGCCGTTGTTTTTTCTTATTTTTTTATGCGCCCCTTGTTTTTTTGTGTAGATTTATATTTGTAATAATAATATACATATACTGGTTTCTTCGTATGAATATGTATGTATATTACTAACTAACTATAACTGATATGTAAAAAGGTATCAACAAAAATAGAAGGGAGTTGAGGAAGAATTCATTTATTCTCACCTTGCCATTTTTACTTTACTATTATTGCTTTTACAACTCGTTTCGTCAGTTATAAAGACGAATACGTATCTATTTTATAATTAAATTGTAAGTGTGGTTGGTTGGTGTGGGCAAAATTAAATTTATAGCTTTTACTACTCTGCTCTACACCCGTCCGACCGTCCATCCATAAAGGGATTCTTCGCACTTGCAATTTTGTCAAATAAAAAAAGATGGATATATTCACGAATGCATGAATTATGAAAATGAAGGCAAAATTTCTCATCCCCAATAATAATAATAATAATAATAATAAATACAAGAGAGAGAAATCTTTACATTTATTATTGGCATCGTTAGAAATAGATAATTCTTCTTTTTTACATTTGAAATGAAATGTGAAGGGAATCCAACCCCTTTAAATTTACTAATTTAACGCGTTCAGTTATTCGTTGATGGGAAAAATTGCCGTTTAGTTTCACTACTGATTGTGTCTAACTGTATGCAGTAATTGCAGTATTTTTATTATCATGATACAGCGTTACTTGACAGGATGATGGTAATGGCAGTAGAATTAGAAGGGGTTTAGGTCGTAAAAAGATGCACAATTTTTAGCCCCAGTTTAATTTTATTGCTGTGTGAGTGTGTGTATCTAATATAAAAAGAAGGATATGATATGCAATTGGATTCTTCTTTCTTGGTCATGAATATCGTAAATTTATTTAAAGATGAATATCAGTATTATCACTAAGAAAGAACAAAGGAAGGTTACACAAAACATGAATCCTTGTATTAAAAGACATTTTTTTGAACATTTACAGTTCAGCCTAAAATCCGTCCTGGAATTGATGGGACAAGCATTCGAAGGTCGCCAACACAATGGTTTAGATGACGCCAAGAATATTGGCAAAGTTCTCCTCCGCATGCTTATGGATGGCTGCATAATTTCCCAAACTGAGAAAATCGTCCTCGATTCTGTGGACCAGGAAAAGAATGAAATTAGAATTCTGAATGATAAACACGCCGGAAAATATGACCTTGCCACCGTCAAATCTGTATCGTGTCATGAATGCATTTACATGCTTCCTCCCAACGTCATGTTCAGACAACCTCCAGAGACTGAATTTGTCAATACCAAGTGTGACAACAATAAGGAGAATAATTTCCCCTCTTCTTCCTCCAAATCAGAATCCAGAAGGAGCAATGCTAAAGGAGCTTCTTCTCATGATAAGAGGAACTCAAAAGGGAAAAAGAAGTCGTCCTCCTCATCTTCCAGAGGAGGTGGAGGAGTAGTGGACTTCTCATCGATCCTGCAAGGAGCCACTCCCACCAAGTGTAACATGCACATCAACAAGACCTCCGATAACTTGGACGTCGTCTCCACCAGTGCGGATGAGGAGTGATCATCATCATCATTATCATAAATATATATTATTCCTTAATATTAGTAGAATGAATTCATTTACATCGCAAATTTGGTTACCATTTATATTTTTAGATAGATTATCGAATATGTCTCTTTGTCACTACTCCATGTTCCTATATAGTAACCAAAAAAAACCTTTGCGAAGGTCGGTCGAGCCACGACATTTGGTTGGAGTATAAATAACACTTGTGTTCTAGTTTTATTACAGAGAGACAGATTTTTATAGTTATGAGCAGAACTAATTATTCATTTTATGCTGATACTGCTTGTTATATAAGTAAGTGCTCGTGTTGGGACCAAGTGTTTAATTTAATGCTATTAACAAATTATTGTTTTGTTTTTTATACCGCAGACGACGAAGATATGTTTGTTTTTTGTTTTCTTTGTTTAAATCTGTTTTATACTTGTGAAAGAAAAAGAGATAAGGGAGAAAGAAGAGGAGGAGGTTTGGGAAATGAAAAAGAGGGAGGAGGACGAAGGGTAGGAGTGATGAAAGATAGAATAGAATATTATATTATTTTAATTATACGATTCTCGTCTGGGTAAAAGCTTGTACTACTTTGGAACTTGCACGCCTTGCAATAAATCGTTTTTATGAATTATTAAACCATGATCTATCACTTTTTTAAAGCTCATTGTTCATAAAATTAATGTTTCAATTTATTTATTGTCCTTAATAGCATCTGCTGGTCATTATTATTATTTAGTAGTACAAAACAACGGCTTGCTTTTCTTTGTTGTCTGACACAAGAAAACATAGATTAAATTATTACATGTATACATTACACTACAATTTTAGATTATAAACATCAAAAATTCAACTATTACTGATATCTATTGACTATTATTGACTAACCGGGAGCTCTATTTTATAATCTTTTATTTCCTTAATGCCCTCAAGGTCTATGTGCGTCTTATTATTTCTTCGACCTTGATAAATGTGGTCATCTTTATCTATTGCAAAATTATAGTCGACTTCCTTAGCTAATGCCTTTTCAATAGCTTCATCCAGATTTGCCTCTGTGATAATGTCTTTCAGTTTGGCCTAGAGTTAATCAAAAATAAAAACAAAATTGGTATTATCATCTCATTATAGGTTTAAATCATTTTTATTTTCTCCTTACCAATTGTATCTTTAACTTTTCTTCTGTTGCTAGCATATCTTCCAATTGTTTCTGTTCTATGAGGGCTTTTTGTTCTTTAATATCTGCCTCGATCTGTTTCCACTCTTCAACCAATTCCCGTTCTCGAATTTCTTTCACGATTGAATTGTCTCGTTCTATTTCAGCCACCATTTTATCCCATTCAGCTTCTTCACTTCCTTCATTTGAAACAGAAAGATTTCTTGCAGTTCTCTCCTCTGTGATTCTTCTCTGGAAATCTCTGGGATGAGAGAAAATACACAATTGCATGTATTATTCGCCATAATCGTTGTATGTATGTTATTATGCCGTCTTACGACAAGGATGCAGAATAAATCCTATAATTTTCATCGAGCCGTGTAATTTCTTCCGTCTCATGAGCCGGACGATATGGTAATTCTCTAATCTTGTACATTTTCGACTTTGCCATTGGAACCCAGCGAGGTTTTCTGGCGTAGCGGACACTATTCACCAAAACTGACGAATTTACTCGCAACAATGAGCAACAACTCGTTATTGTGTTCATAGTTGAGGTCTGAATCTAAAAATTGAACCTGGGAACAATAACACAAAAATTAATTACCAAATTATTTGTAAATATTAAACGATTAAAAAATTAAGCTTATTAACTATTAAAAATGTTCTAACCTCTCCCGTCACAACAACAACACAACCTCGCCCACCACCACCGGATGACCACAGCTCAATTTAATTCCAGAAATTGGCAAAATTAAAAGATAATGATGGATAATTTATTCCTTTACGAAAAATGGGCCCCGGAAATTACTTAAACCGGATAAAAAATAGGCAGGATTACTTTTATCTGAATCTGTAGAATCTGGTCTGGCTCACGGCTCAATCAAGCTACGCGCAGTGTCAAGGGGTGGCTTTCAGACTCTTCATCATGCATACATACCAAATTTTTTGATCATGAAAAATTAGGAAAATTTCCGCCGTACCTTATTGTTTATTTATTAAAAGTTTTTAAATTAGGAATTATAGATCATTTACAAATTTTCACCATAATACTGTACCCTTACGACAATTTAAACTATTTTAGCAATTAAACATGATATTTTTCATGGAAGTACGTAATTCTGCAATTGATGATTGTATTACTATTGATTAAAAAGAGGAGCAAAAAATAATGAAATTAAGCAATTTTATATGAATAATATCAAACTTTTTATTATTAAAATCAAAATGCGTGCCGTGCAAAAGAAGAATTTCACATAAAAATACAATTCTTGTTTGACCATAATGAAATATTGGAAAGCCTGCACATAAATTAAAATTCTAATTCGATTTATTTATGAAACAAACTTATAATTAATCATCATGAGGGATTCCAGTCTCTGGTATTATTATTCCACGCTCTTTAAACGCTTGATTTCTTCGAGCGTCTTTAATCTTACGTTCTTCCTGTTCCTCCCTTTGAGCTGCTAAAATCGTTTCAACTGACACAGAAATAAGTGGGCTGTTATCTTCCTTCTCTTTATCCTAAGGAGAAATAAAAAAATCGTTTTGATATATAAATTAAACTTGCGATTTGTATAAACAATTACGCTTACAAGTTCGCCAATAATGGTTATGTTATCTCCTCGAACTAAAAAGACTCCTCGAGGAATATCGCCATAATTACTCCCCACATGAATTCTTTCAACGGCCTGATGAAGTATCAAGTTGGCAAATTGATCTACTGACCGAAGAACTCCGATTAAGGTTCGACCATCCCTCAATACGACCAGAATTCGTTCTGTAATCACAAAAATAGAGAAATTAATACAACTTACGCCAACTAATTACTCAAATTTATACTGGGTATACTCGGCTAAGTCGGCTAGCGCAAATATCGCATCGCAACATAACTTTGCGAAATCTTCAACATAATTGACGTAAAGAAACTTTTTTAAAGTTTCTCAAACTTTAAATTCAGTTTGATCAACATTAGCTGAATACAGTCATGCCATTTAGATGTACAAGCTTCGCAAACTATCTTACAATAAGAAAATTCTATTAAATTTGCAAATTTAACAAGTTACGGTGCGCAGCAACGTTTGCAAATTAGCCGAAAGTATGCCCACTGTTATGTGCTATTTGTTTATTAATATGCTTACTATCAATTTCGTTGAGTAGATTGGCACACCCCTCAATAATTGTGGGGTCCAGGTCGGACGACATCTTGAAAATACTAATTAATTCTTAATGCAATGATGATAACACCACAATTACTTAATTATTACTATCCCCAACAACTCACAAAACAGAAAAACATTAATTCCTCAACATTGCAATAAAACTTGAGCCGCAATCCGATCCAGATGCACCTGTCATGTGTTGGGGCAGCGTGAGTGAAGACTTTCTTTTACTGAAGGAAGAGGTGAAAGTTATTGCGTAATGCAGTAAAATTGGACTATTTTGTATTATTTTTCATGATTTCAGTTAATTTTTATGATAGGATGAATTAAAGAAAAAAAATTCATCCATCATGCATTGCTTTGTTTGGTTGGACTGGACATCATACAAATTTGCATGGCGAAGTGAATGCATAACTGTCATAGCTGTTTTCTTTTGTTGTGTAATAGACAGACACTCCATTTTTGGGTAGAAAGTAGTCAAACTAGGAGAAAAACCATCATCCTAAATCCCAACGGTGTGTAATAAAGCAAAATAAAGTGGTTATGTGACTTTCACTCCGAGTTTGGTTTACTTTAGTTTAGTTATTGTTGTATTTTTCGCTGCAAAATTCTGGCGCATGTACGCATTTCCAAGCAGTCAAGTAAGGTACAGTACGACGGTGAAAGCATTATTCAATGATAATTCCCAACATGGTGGGTTGCAACCGCTCCGACGAAATGGTGTCAGTTGTTGGTGGAGCCTCTATCCGGGAACCAATGTGACCAGGAGACCAGACTACCAGTGGCATCAATCAGTTGGAGTTGATCCCCGTTCTTCCGTCCTTCTCCCTATTAAAGTTATTATGTCTTCACCCCATCATAAACAAAATATATCATCATCACCGCCCAACAAACATCGCCAGCAGCAACAACAACGTCACTCTTCCAAAACGGCGACTTCGACCCCTTCTGCTGCCATCACCTCGTCATCTTCCACCTCTGCTCTCCCCATTTCGTATATTTCACCTAAAACCAATAACCCCAAAAAGGACAGTTTAACCATCGATATTGACGAGGAGTTGGCTCGCTTGGAATTGGATGAGTTTGTCCACTCATTGGAGCCTGCTTTGAAAGAAAGTCAAGGAATAAGTGATAGTGGTGGTGTTGATCAGAAATCCAACAAATATGTGCTTCCCCCAACTGCTGAATCTGTGAGAACAGTAATAAGTGAACAACAAGGGTCCAGGAATGATTACCATAGACGTGACGCAGAGAGCGGTACTTACTGCATGCATACTACTTTCTCTCAACATTATTAACTAACTATTTCAATCACTACTGGCTTGGCTTAAAGCATAATAAGATTAGTAGATTTCAGCCTATATCACAGCGTATTTATAGTCATATATAGTAGTAGTTTGGCTATAGTAAACTCAGATATAATTTCTGACCTCATCATCATACTTGTTCTTGTCCCGTTCTAATCTTCCCATAATAGAAATGGATAACAATAAAGTTACACCAATAACAACAATAGCTGCCAATGGTTCTCTCATCCAAGGAGGTCCTCCTCTTGCAGGGGGAAATAGCAAACGGGGTAAAAGGGTCCCAACCGATCTCACCATTCCTGGTAAATAAGCAATCTCTCCACCCACAGACATACCCATTTGTCATAAGATGTGTGCAAATATTGTCTACATAATTCATCCAGGTTCCGTAGTGGATACTCCTGCCCTACGTTCCGAACTACTCACAGCCGTCGAACAGAACAAAGTGGAGAGGGTGCGACGCATTTTAAAAGCGGGGGTGGATACGAATGCGGTTTGTGATGATAAAGGCAGATGGCCCTTACATATTGCAGCCTTACTTGGATTTACAGAAGTGGTAAGAAATTGCCAAACTTATTTGAGTGAGACACTTGAAATAATGAATCGTCATCACATAAATCCCCCTTGTTCCCCTCAGGCAAAATTACTCTTGGAACACGGTGCTCAAAAGGATCAACCCGATACTGCCCTGGAACGTACCCCTCTTCTTTATGCAGCTGCCACATCACCTGAAATTGTACAATTACTCCTCAGCTGCAAAGTTGATATCCATTCTGTTAATAAATTTGGGGCAACTTGTCTCCATTATGCGGCTGGATCAGGTAAGTATAACACACAACTTTCTTTGCATATGACTCACACACTTATCCCTTACATTTTTGTTACATAAATGCCTCAGGTCAGTCGGAATGCTGCAGAATTCTGGCTTCCGTTGGATGCAATGTAAATGCGAGAGACAAACAGAAAATGACTCCGTTGCATATGGTTAGTTTATCATCATATTTCATTTGGTTTAATGGGTATAACCTAATTACGAGAATTATAAAGAAAGCACAGGAAGCACAATTATAATATTTATAATGGATGATGTAATCATTAAATTAAATTTGTGTATAGGCTGCTCGTGTCGATGATATCTGGAGTATTGAGGTAAGGCCAATAATTAATACAAGAATACACACACACACTCATCTGCATATTATTATGCACTCGACTCCACTCCATCCATACTCTGCTTTCACTTCATAAATAATGGTAGTAATTTCTTCTCTCGTCGTAAATCGTAAACAGGTAGGATGGGTTGGACGGACATATTCATTTAAAGAAAGCAGGTGTGTGTGTATGGCTGGCTGCTACATAGTTTGCTTTGCCTTTTAAATGGAGGCAGCCAGCCAGGCAATGCAATATCATTCCAGAATAATTTATGAATCCTTCCCATTGATTTTTGGTCACTTTTTGAATGCTCATGTTTGACTCTGTTATTTTGAAGTACGACTTAAAGCTAACCAATACGCAAAACTACACGTGATACTTTTTGTCCAGTCTGAAGTCCAGTCCAGTCCACTTCATCAAATATTCTCAGCAAAGAACAATGATTGCAATTATCACAATGTCCATCCAACCTCGTTTTACTTTTTCTGTCAAAATAAATACAATACAATTATCAATGTGTCAGCTTAAGGATAAATATATGGACTCAGTCAGGCGAGCGAATTCTGAAAATGTAGGAAGACGTGAATAACTTTCTTTTTCAAAGTTGTTTACCCCAATTCTTTTTATATCTCGAATCATACAGAACGAACTCATCATCTTGACATTTGCATGTTTTCTTGAACAATCTCTGTAAATATTTGGTGCCTGCATCTGTTCTTTTTTTTCTTTTTTCGAACCAAGGTATTACTCGAATTCGGTGCGGATGTTCATGCAAAGGACAGCGTGGGTAAAACTGCCCTCCATCACGCTGCAGAAACATCGGAGGGTATGGTTTCCGATCATAAAAAAATGGGGGCTACCTTCCGACGCTTAGTAGCAGCTGGAATATCTGTGAATGCGATGGACAACGATGGAAAAATAGCCCTATATTATGCAATTCAAGTAATTAAGGATTAATTAAATTTTATTGATGATTTATTAATCCACCTACTTCCTTACTTCCTCCCTCTCCTTAGACCGGATCACCCGAAGCCTGCACAATACTACGTGAACTAGGTGCAGAAATGTTGGACGGTGTTTCGATGCTTGTGATGGGTCGCAAATTCCCCAGCCAAATTCGCCCCTTTTTAGACAAATGCATATCCTCCAATATCGATACCTGCGATCCGGAGTCCAAACACTTTTACATACAATTCGACTACACCTGCCTCACTTTCTATCCAAAAGACATATCCGATGACAAATTGCAAACAATGCAACACAGGGAAGAAACAGAATCCATTTTACAAGAAATGGGAGTCTTGTATTCATTAACTTGGTGCAAAGACAGCTCAATTCTGAGCCATCCTGTCTGCGAAAGTTTGCTTCGTCTCAAGTGGAAAAAGGTTAAGTGGTACTTGTATCTGGACATGTTACTATTCGCCGTGTTCCTCGCTTTCCTCACCGCCGTCATTTTCATGGAATATGAATCTGACAGTACTCAGGCAGAGTTGGCTGCTGCAAATAATAATACCATGACGGACACTAGTACGACAAGTAGCAATAATGAAAACAATGATATCGGTAGTGGAGGTGGGGGTGTAGGAGAAGATGCTCGAGTTCATATTCACAACAGGTCCAACTATTATTGCATGGACACCACGAGGAATATCGTGGTGTGGGTCATTCTCTGGATTTTAACGGCATGTTTAGGAATACGAGAAATGATTCAATTGCTCCAGGCTCCTTTACATTATGTTGTCCAGGTAAGAATATTATCCAACAAAAAGCATCACATGCGTCAAATATTATTTATTTAATTCCAGATTGAAAATTTGCTGGAACTGGTTCTCGTATTTTCCGTCGCAATGCTAAGCCTGGCAGAATGTGGGGTACAAAGTTTTGTGAATACTCGAGACCATTTTGCTGCAGTCTGTCTTATTGTTGGGTGGACGATTCAGGTAAGCAATGAAAAATATTTAAAAATGTCTCTTCGTAAGAAAATCAATCATGATTAAAATATTTGCACTTTCGACTTCCCGTATGATTAAAATTTGATATTTCACTAGAAGCAATAACATTAAACCTCATTTTTAATAAGAATTAAGAGTACGACAATAATGAGGACAAAAAATGCTTTATAGCTATAACATTAACAATTCGCACACCACACAACATCCACCTTACCTTTGCATGGGCATAACCCATTATTCCATCCATCGACTAAAAAAGACATGATGTTGTTACCATTTTGTGTGAGGCAATAGGACACACACCACGCCAATAACCAAAGCAAAAGTTCAATTGACCCCATGCATCATCCATCCACTATATCGATCCATTATTGGTCACAAAGTGATTTGTTTGTGTGTTGTATGTATTGTATTGACAATTTACGTGTTTAGGTCACATTGTACGGGAAAATACCCGTGTTTGGCGTCTACATTCGTATGTTTGCAGCGGTCGCAGTCAACATTCTCAAGTGCATGTTCACCTATTTAGGACTTCTTTTCGCCTTCAGTCTCACACTTCATTTCCTCTTCCGTTCCCAAAAGGAATTTGACAGTGTTGGTTTCACCTTTCTCAAGGTATACATATATATATACATACATACACCCACCTGTCAATCAGGATAATTTACTCCCATCCTGCGAATATAGTTAGAAAACAAACTATGATGAATATTACCTCGTCAAGAATTTGTGTCAATTTGTATTTATTCATTTATTTATGTATTATGAACCCCCATTTACAGACATTTGCAATGATGATTGGAGAAATAGGTATTTATTCATTTATTTATCCCATAATGTATAAATATATATATATTTATACCCATTTTTAGAGCTAGTTCGAACATTTATCGAGAACGATGGTACTTACATCGTCCCCGTCACGAGTCACCTCATGTTTGCATTGTTCATCATTTTTATATCGGTTATTTTAATGTGCCTCTTAATCGCTTTGGCCGTTTCGGACATTGCAAGCATGCAGAGAGAAGGGGAATATATGCAATTGGTTCAACAAGTTAAGGTAACTTAACGATGAGAATTACATTATACATGCAAACTTTCACTATAATCAATAATAATGATTCATTCACATATCGTTGCATTGTTATCGTCGATAAGCGCATATTTGTATTATAGGTTGCGAGTCAACTGGAAGACGCCCTCCAACACAGAGCCCTTCTTTATCCCCAATTCGGAATGAAAGATGTCCGTTCTTTGCATCAAAGGAAAGGTGTAATTTTTCCCAATTTAAAAGACCATGGGAAACTTGGTAAAGACGCTCTAGAAATTGTCATTTTGCAACACACCAGAAAAATGGATGCTTCAAACACTAACGTTATTTCTCAACAAATTCATCCCTCGGACGAAAGTGCTGATAAATTACTCAATCATCCTACAAACCGAAGCACAACTAATATGAGCATCGAAGTAATGGATGATTTTATGAACAAGATTAAAGCACGGATGGATTTGTGAGTTTTACATAAATTAATCTTGGTCATTATTTATGTCACTCAATTATTTTTCTTTATCGACCTCTTCTCCAGGTACGTGATGGAAGTAGAGCGAAGAAATGACAAGCTATTTTCAGATTTCCGGTCCTCAAATGACCACTGGAATAG
Organism: Folsomia fimetaria; assembly: GCA_034695645.1. Lineage (NCBI taxonomy): Eukaryota > Metazoa > Arthropoda > Collembola > Entomobryomorpha > Isotomidae > Folsomia > Folsomia fimetaria. The sequence goes on from JAQFZJ010000058.1 coordinate 47,398, forward strand.
CAGCTTAAATCGAGAAATCATTATGCTTAAAAATCAACTCGAAGACATGGCATCTGGCCTCCGACAAGTTACTTTATTAGTCAAAAATGTAGCAGAACAACAACAAATTCAACAACAACAACAGCAGCTAAACTCATCTCCTGCAGAATCTTCGACATCGCCAGCCTTGATAAGACGACGACGTCATTCTCCTGGGGATAGGGGACACGGAAAAAAGACGACATCAATAATTGAGCCTGCCACAACCCTCACCAGCCCAACCAGTCCGGAAGAAGGGGAGGAGGAATCAACTTCTGAATCTTCTCCAGAACATTCCTCCTCCAACACAAATCTTGCTCAGAAATCTGAACAGGATCAAGAACGCAAGAAATAAATAAATAATAATGACGAGCCTATAAAACTTACTCCAATTTTTATAAATGTGAGAAATACTTATATGCACAAATTTCAGAAGCTTCTTCTTCACTCTCTACTAAATAAACGTACCTGGGTGTCCATTTCGTATATATTTAACACAATGACCAAAAATTGTAAACATTAGATTAGATAAGTCATAATAAAAGTAAATATTGATTGATTTGTATATGCTTATTTGTTTAATTGTTACATTATTTAATACAGAACTGAAATACATATGCAATATTTGTAATCCGTATTATTATTATCCAATCCATGCAAATTACTGTGTTGTAATTATTTGCAAATTTCAATCTCATTTATAGTACTTTTTTAGTGAAAGCAGTCGGACTGCCAAAATGAGGCAGATTGAGAATGATTTTCTCAGTGTTGCAGGAGTGCAGTGGTGGTGGTGGCTGCAGTCGGTGAAAGCAGGCAGAATCTCACTAAATCTCACTAAAGTCCCAGCGGGATTAAGAGATGCCTCAAAGTATTTACTTAATAACATTTCTTCTTCACTTCTTCTCCTCTGTGTAAAGTAGGTCATAAATAATAATAAATAAATACCTTTAAAATTTAAGTGTAGTGTTCCAGCTAAAAAATAAAGTAGATGAACCACACCTCCAGGAAAAAGAGATACACTCCTCCTCCTATTCCTCCCCCTCCCACCACCACCACCACCACCACCACCACTAACAGGGTCATCCTCAAAATGTGGTGTGGTAAATAAGGTCTTCATTTTCCTTCCTTCTACAAGGCGCCGACCCGATCCGACCCGTGGTTCATCTACTTCTACAGACATCAAATCTCCAGCAGAGTCTTCCAACTCGTCTTCTTTTGGTGGCGATGAACATTGTGACCACAAATGGGAAAACTACCTCAGTTTCGGTTTCCTCGACAGTCGTCCCCCTTAATAATAATATTAATAAGGGGATGGTGGTGGTAGGTTCTAGTGGTGGTGGTGGTGGTGGGGTTCCACTTCGCATCAAAGTGTCCACTACTGCTGCTACAACAACAACTACGCCGATATCGTCATCTTCTATTCCATCTTCTGGGGGAGGAGGCTCGCTGTCCCCTTCGCCGAATGTGAGTGTGACTTCGACAGGAAAAAGAGTGGCGGGTTCTAGAGGCACAAATTCCAACACGGTCAGTAAAGAACGGGCGACGTCGAATAAGGAGTTGGCACTCAAAGAGGCTGCTGCTAGAAATAGGGAAAGTAAAGAAGTTTCTCTCAAAGCAGGTTGGTGGGGGAAATGAGTTGGTTGGGTTGTGGTGTTAATAATGCATTCAATTTTGTTCTGTTTTTATTTAGATTTGAGGAATATTATGCAGGCCTTTGGAGATGGAACAAGTCCCTCAGAAGATTCGGTTCAAGTGATGGAACTCATTTTACGTCAAGAAATGAAAGCCTTTGTATTTATTTGTGATACTGCAGCATATTGGGGGGCAACTAAAATTTTAGGTCTTAGAGAGTGTATTTACGCTTTAAGAAATGACAAACCATTTCTTACGCGGCTTTTCAAATATTTAGGTATATCATATAGATATATACATGGAACATGTACAAGTTTTAAAAAATCAAAATTTAATAACACTTTAATTGCAATATTGTTTATTTTCTACAGTAGTCAAAGATCAGCAAGAAAGATCTGTGCGAGCAGCTAACCAACCAGTTGGTGGTCAACCGAATAAAGTGGTTGTGGGCCAACCACGCAATTATTTAGGAGAAATTCGTCGAATATTGGACGATTTGGATGGATCTGGAGAATTAGAGAAATTATTAGAAGATGTAGATAATATTTTGGACAGTTCAAAGTTGGACAAAGCTCAGCAAGTAGACGCTCATAGACTGATTAGCCCTATTTACACTAACTATGCAAGAGCTCGTTCCATTTCTTTTGCAAGAAAATTACCTCAACTTCAAGTACGAGTTTGTATTAAATCTTCTTAAAATTATCATTGATTAATTTTCTATCTTCCTTGTTTACAGGAATGGGTTTCGCTATACCTTCACTCAGAGTACAAGTTAAGCCAGAGTTTTATGGAAATTTTGGCATTTTTGATTTACGATATTGTCGCCCAAATCATTGATCTCTCATTTATAATCAAACGTGAACGAACAAGTGGATCTAATCCTTTACTCAAATTGTGCGACCCTCGCGGAAGTAATTCGGAAACGTGCATGGCGGCCTCTTTGTTTTTAGTATGAAGCAAATTATAAATTTTGCAGATATATGACTTTATTAGATAAATTTTAATTTACTTCTAATTTCAGAGGAAAGACGAGGAATGTAACAATGTCTCAGAAATGTTGGTATTAGCTAGTGAATTAGAAGCCAAGCGTCTCAAAAAGGTTTGCTTTTTGGCCATTGTAGTTAGCTATTTGTTATTTCACTCACCCATTCCTTTTAAAATTGTAATTGTGAATGCCTTCTCTCTTCCAGGTTTCAACGTCCAATAGAGAAGTTATCCCCACCAAAAGTGTTCATTGTTTATTACCCAGTGAAATTAAGGAAGCCTATAATCGTATGCAAAATAGTCAACCTCCATCAGTCTCGTTCCGCAGTCGTGCCGAGAAAATTAAACAATTCAACTTCCAGTATTAGATACATTTGTAAAAGACGTTAGAAGATGTAAGTAGGTTTGTTAGTATAAGTTCAGTTCAGTTTCGCTTAGTGTAATCGAATATCAGAAAAAGGGAAAATGTAGGAGAACAAACAAAGCATACTGCTAACATTGATACCAATAATATTTATATGCAAAAACTATTATCAACAAATGTAATACGTACAACATAAGCAATGCAAAACAAATGAACAATTAATTACTGATAACTGATTTTTGTGAAATGCATTAGATTGCGTCCGCCTTATTTACAGTTAGTATATTTACCAACAATAGTATTCCCTCAAGCTCCAGACATATAATACTCTCAACATGCATTTATTATTTGCAGTGGATAAGTTATTTAAGATAAGATTCGCGAGGAAGAAAAGATACGTATCTCTAACTAATTTATACCTTATCCTAATTATTGCAGTTGCAGGTTAGCTGAAATTAAGGTTGTGTTATAACTATCAAGTACGTATCAATATTTACAAATTTGTGGCTTTGCATCATAATCATAATCATCGCATTGTGCTAATTATGCTCCAGCAATAAAATACAACAAATAATGATTACAATTCTGTATACTTTTGTGCCTTTATTTAATACTTTGTATTTGTCTGACATTTTGTGACAATGAAGATATATCTAGGTTATAATAAGATAGAATATACCTTATCTTGACTGATTTAAAAAGTGAGCTGTTGATAACAATGCTTCAAACAAACTAAAATTTATCTTGAAGCATAATTAAAAATACAAGTCCATTGTTTTCAATGAACATAGATGCCAAATTTAAATTTTTATTTTTTCGTACACTTGTTAAGAAAGGCTTGTAGTAGGCGTGTGTGTTTGTGCATTTTAAAATTACTGTCGCGACTAAAAATGCGATAGGCTGACTGAATGACTGACTGGAATAAAATCAACTACAATTAATAATACTATTCAGTTTCTTAAAATACGTCTTCTTCACAGCAATTTTCAGGAAATGGAATGTCTTTCTTCTTCCATGCACGTACGTATATATCATAATAATAATAATATAATTTTTGGTATTGTTTGCGATACTTTTTGGCATGAGAATGATTATCATCATTAATAAATAAATAATACTGGTACATAATCACTATCATCAAATTAACTGACCATTCAAATAAATATATATTGATTGCTTCTGAATGTTGACTAACTCTACACTTCAATAAACTGAGTTTCACTGGCCCGTTTCTTTTCTTCTAATTCTTTGTCTTCAAATGAATCCTGTTTCACCATCGGTTTTAAAGATTCCCTAATTTTTCGAGGGTCCAAATAACTCGCTCCTAGACTTTGCATCCCTTTCGCTAATTTTCCCAAGGGCGCGAGGACCATATTATTGTTGTTTTGATTATTATTGCTGTTATTTTTCTGTTGAGGGTTTCCTGTTCCTGGGTCTTTGAGGGCGTTTTCACTATGAGAACCCTTCAAGGGAATGGCTTCACTTATATTTTGCTGGGAACTGGATCGATTATCATTTTTATTCAAGTTGAACAGATTCGGAAGTTTGGGAGTGTGGATTCCTCTCAGGTTTGGAATTCCAAAGGAGAAGCCTCCTCTACCAATTTTATGTACATCTTCAGAGGATCGACTAATTCTACGCATTGCTACTTTCAGAGACGATAAAGATTGTTGAGGAATATTGGTGAAGGTTGTTCCTGCTTCTTTACAGGGCGAGGGGTGGGGACGGATATATTCAGCCCCTAATCCTAAAAGAGGAGATTGTATTTCTTCTGTGATGGTTATTTCCGGAGTTCGGGAGCGTTGTGGTGACGTATGAATGTGCCCATCTGATGCTGGTGTGACACTCAGACTGCATACAGGCAAGGAGTTTCTGTGACGTTGTAGAACTATGTTTGAGATTGCAGGTGCGATGGTGGGTGTGATAGGCTCTTTATATTGAGATGGGCTAACTTCTCCTGAACTTGAATCCCCTGGAATTAATCCAGTAGGAACTTCTACTGAATCATTGATCTGAAGTAGGTGTGCATCTCCTTCTTCTTCTATCACGAGAACTTTATTCCGGTTTCGTGCCCCTGGAGATAGAATACCACAACTGGATAAGACCAAGTCGTTCTCAATGGGAAATACTTGTTTATGATGAAGGAGTAAATTTGGTGTTAATTCTATTAAATCTTGGATACGGGGTGGAGAATTATTGGGATGATCTTTCATAATTCTAGGTGATCCAATTTGTCCTGATTTTTCCAGGGTATCCTGTGTGTATTAAATCTCAACAATGAAATCACCGTATCGTAGTGTAATGTTAGTGATACTGCAAATTTCTTAATTGGCAAACAAGCAAATAATTCTGAGATTTAAATTTTCAATCACCACGCAAGTGCAAAAAATATACCAAATAAAAGCAATATTGTAAAGAGCGTGAAATCATTCAATATAATTCAGGATTTTGTAGCATTGAGGTAAATTTTCACAAAGGTAAGAAGCAGCATCATATAATTCACAGTTTTACCAACAAGACATGCAAGAGAAATAGCGATTTCTACAATTATAGCGGTCATACTGCTCAAAATAGTACAAACTGCTGCCATTAGCATTAGCATTGAGCAAAAGTGAACAGTTATCACCACGCACAGATAAGATCAAACTTCCACCACCATCCTCAACATCCTCGCTGACTAGAACAATCTCTCCATTGGGTAAAGCACCGCTGGATCCCCTTCGAAAATATTTTAATTTGTCAAACGAAGACGCCGAAATTTCTGTGGAAAAAGTAATAGTCAATATTACAAATCTAAATCAGCCGATTCATGCAAGATGCAACTTACTTTTCGCAATGCCAACGCTGTTCACAAAATTACTCGCCATTCCCGGCAGTCGACCTTTATTATTGTTGCTACTTTGAAATGATGGGGTAACCACAATTTCTACCGGGTTGCCTTGAGCAGATGATGCAATCTTGATTGCTTCAGACACCATGCGTAGTGCTTCTACATATTGTTATAACATCATTGAAGATATAGATTAAGCATGCAGTCGTTATTAAAACAGTATTATTCTAACCCTGCATCTCTTCCGGCTGTAGTATAGGAACCGCAACATTATTAAAGAACCGCATATTTGAAGATCTAAACTCATGACTTTGCTGTCCTCCATCTTCTTGACTACAGACATAATTTATCTTCATAGTTGGAACCAGTGTCTGACTAGAATTGTTACTGGAGGAAGAAAAAATGCTCCAAACTGTAGTTGTTTGAGGTAACGTATCAGATCCCAGCTCAATTGTTTTCAACGATGTTAATGAAATCTTTTGTGTTTCCGTCATCACATCAAGGGAACAATCATAACTAATTAACAAAAATAAAATAAGTAAGGGTATATTAAATCAACCCAATATTCCCACAAACTTACTCTGTGACATAATAGTTGCATTCCGTTAATACGAAAATGGAATCCACGTCGAAAATATCCGGCTCGTTGATTCTGTATTCAATTAAAAAATTATTGATTATTTTGTACTGTAGGAATTAGGGCAAAATTGAAGTAATTGTGCTTATTACTTTGCATTCACCAAACCCCATGCTCCCAGAATAACTTCCTCTGGAGGAATCATGCAACGTTTCACATCTTCTATTATTGATTTTATTTGTTCAGTTCCATTGTCCTTTTCAAATGGTTGCTTTTCTTCTGCCAAGTCGGCTTCAGTTACGGACTTCCGTACACCTGTAATAATGCAATTCTTAATATGCTCAGTCAACCATGATTTAAGTACGAATTTAGCCTACCCAACATTAAATCGATAACAGCTTGACGGCTAGTATCTCGGAATCGGTTCAAGTAATATCTATCAGAAAATATACACGTATTATTATCAACTTGTTCTAATAAGAATTTATTTCAGTGAATGTACCGGTTCGCCGAATTCATCCCGTCTTTCATAACACCAGCGAACTTTCTTTCTCCAGTTCTTGTAAAATCGCCCTGAAAAACAACATAGTTAGGTATAAAATGTAGCTTCAGGGACTTCAAACAAACAATAGTTAATCTAGTTAGATATTACCTTCAATGCATTTGTACCCGCATATTGCTTGCTAAGAGTGTCCTGCATCGACATCAAAGAGCAAGTAAATGATAACTTACTCTAATCCGACAAATATAATTGAACTCGACATACCCCGTTGTTGGCCCATAACGTTTGCAAAATCATCCTCACATTGGAAGGAAGCCCAATTTCTGGAGCGATTAGACCAACCTTACTTAATTCAAAGGTAATCATCTCTTTAGCTAGGTGAGTCTAAATTTATTCAATCAAAAGACAACAAATATACAGTCATTACATTACTGTTATTATTATGATATATAATAACTTTACCTGAACCACATTTGTCCGATCCAAACAATCGACACAATTTACACGAAACGTTCCCTCCTGTTTCAAAACCATTCCGTACGAATCAACCCAACAGTATCCCATTTTGCGAATTATGTCGTCCAATCTGTTTGTTAAGATTGAAACGTTATCAAACTTCATTCCGCGGCTGGTATAAAAAGAGGAAATAAACAATGTTTGACTTATATACAATAATCTGGTCAAGAGTTGTTATCATGAAATAAGTAGCTTACCACTGAACGTGAAAGTCAAACGAAATATAGGTAACCTTAGGGGAATTGAGTTGTAGTATATTTTTAATGTAGGAATCCCCTAAAACCTTTTCTTTTCCTCCTTTTTCCACTAAATTTATGACCAAGACTCGATCATATATGCCTAACTCTTCTTCAAAATGCTTAGAAAAGGCATCATATGTCTCAGCATCCTCTGTATAAACAATATTTTAGCGTACGACTTACGTCACGTAATATAACATTCTTCAACGATTATTTAACTGTTATTAGTACCTCGCTCAATTTTAGGAGGGGGTCGATATTTATAACTATTAGACTGACTCCAGAAAACAGGAATAGAACCACGAACTTGAACAAAAGAAAACATGTGACTCTTGTAAACGACAATTTGTTCGGTTTCCACGTAATTTGCTACTTTTCCATTGTCATCCACACCACGACGCAAATAACGAGTTCCTGCTTGATACCGGCTACGTCTCGATATTAGCCAGATACCAATGGGGGCACAAATCTGCACAAAATTTGTCGACGACAGTATAAAAATATATATAGTTAATAGTTATACATATTTGTACACTAAATTAATTACCGTTTCCACTGCCTCCATCCCCATAGGATCAAGTAATTGTTCGATAATGCATGGCTCGTACTGAATAAATCCTTGTATAATGGGGATAATCCAGGGATATAATTTTGTATCCTGGAAAAACGAATCCACAAGAATTTGGCGTTAATGTTTATCAAGATAACTAATTCATGCAAATACACCCACCTGAGCATTAATGAGAGATTTAACCATGTACCAATTCCAGAAGAATCGCTTATCCGCCAGTTCCCATAAGGCAAACGATGACTTTTTTACCTCCTTTTTATCTGTATCTTTTTCTTTTTCCTTATTATTGCTTGGACGAAGGTCTTGCCGTCTGTGAAGACTATTTGTGATATCATGTTGAGGTGAGTAGTAGAATGATTCTGCTTCCGTAAACATTTTGTGAAATTCTTCCAACATTCTTTTATCAACTTTAGTGTCGACTTTTTTTGAAATTATGCCACGCATCCGAGGAACTTTAACTCTCACTATTGAACGGGAAGAGGAATCTCCAGGTTGCGTTTGTCGAGTGGGACTATTTGGTGTGACCACAGTAGAATTGCCATTATCATTTTCAATTAAAACTTCCACATCTCCTTCCAATGGTATTGCTAGAACGGATACAATTCTGAATATTGGAAGGTTATTCATAGTCCCGATCAAGGATTGCTGTCGAATGAAAACTAATCGTATGTCTGATGCTATTAAATCAATAATTTGAACAAATTAATTAAATCCTGTTAATTTTTAGTAGATTTTTGTGTGTAATATTAAAGGTAAAGAACTTACTTATACTAACGCGAAGGATTCCAACATATCCGTACACTATTCCTAGAAGTTCTGCTCCAGGAAGTTGACTCACAGAAATGCCTATAATATACAAACGAAAAACGAAGTCGTAAATATACATATGTATGATGAATTATACTTAATTTTAGCTAAATTAATTAATACCTTTCTTCGCTTCACAAACAGCATTGAATCGATCAATCCATAAGGAGTCTTCCCCATCTACTAAAATGAAATAAATGTCGGTGGCGAATAATTCCATTTTTCTTGGATTCCCAACTTTCGTGGTCAAATAATCATTCTGCTAAAACAATATGGAATTGAAGAACAAGATCTTCAGGCGACTTGTTCATGATGATTGGTTAATTCCTTGGCTCTGTCCTGAAAAATACAAGAAAACTTATAGTTAGTGAATGAAAAGCTATTACAACAAAAATCACCATACAATTATGTGACTAGCTAAAAATCTCTCTATAAAAGTAATTTACTAAAGTGTCAAGTATCCAAAAACACGCCCATGAATTCGACTTGCATAATGTACATCTATTCTATACGAGTAGGAGTAGTACGACTTATTATAAATATGTATCATGCAGTGCATCCTAATTTCCATTATCCATCTATCATCGTCCCAATATATAAAGTTACAATTGTTACCAAATACACTATTCTATCTATCATATTTCGTTCTAGTTAAATAATAGTAAGCTAAATTAAATATGATGATGGTTCATTTCAATCGTAGCATAAAAAGCAGGGAGCAGGGTGCACATTATTATCGCACATAACTGCACAATAAATAATCTTGTAAATTTCAATCCAGTTGAATCCTAAACCCACCGAAAACCTCAAAAGTCATACCAATAAAATAGAATAATTTGCTGCTTACGTGTTAATTGATCGGTTCAAAAGATCTTGCTTAATAAATAATATTTGAATCCGAACCAGTTCCACCCAGCACCCAGTCGTCCTTTATTTACTATATGCCCAGTCAGCTGTTATTGCAGATGATATGTGATGTTGCGCTTCTCACAATTTAGAATTGTAATTTTTTTAGTAGTTGCAGTCTCTTAATTCTGATTGCAGGGAGTGATGGATGATATGCAAACACGAGAAGACCTTCCTACAATTAATTTAAGAAAATAGTGTTTGTTATTTTATTTATTTATTATTTTATTTGTTCATTTACTCTTATAATCGCACCGCACCAACCAATTTTTTTATAAATTAAATACTCAAATCAGTCACTGCACACTGTCACTACTTTCTTTCAATAAATAAATAATTTGAACATTCAAAATGTGAAATGAAATTGCAAATTGCAATGTAAGGTACTTTTGTGTTGTGAGACAACGTGTGTTAAGTTGACGTACAGCGCACCAACACGTATGTGACATCACCTAAAACATACAATTCCGTGAGGAAAGGTCAATGGGCATATTGCAATTGAATCCGAGCAAAAATTGCCATTTTATTTTACTGGTCATAAATTCGGCGAGAAAAGGTCATATGACCATGCGCATTATTTTTTAATTTCATGTAAAGCCCCTTTCCCACCTACTATACCTACTGCTAGTTACCTACTGCCCAACAGTTTTGAGTTTCATGCAAATCGGTAAAAAATTGTCGACCTTACAAAACGGTCACTAACTTAGAGAGAAAAGGTCACAATCATGGGTGTCATAAAATATTTTATTAAACGCTATTCTTCCATCTCCTACAATTTTTAAATACTTACTTGACACGAGAATGTTACTAACATCGCCCAACAATTATTTTGCTCTATGATGTGGTCCCCACAGTTCTGGCATCGCATATTCTTATTCTTACGGATGCAGCCGCAATGATTTGTGGAAGTTTGATATATTAAGTAGGGTAATCATTTTAATCATGGTCATCTTCATTTAATAATTAAGTGTATTTTTTAAATGTGATATTCAGTGCAAAGGCAATATTTTCCAATTTTATGCGAATCGCTGCTTTTAAGACTGCCGACGATTTTCAAATAAGGTCATCATATTCTCAGTATCAAGTTTCACATAACGTGTTTCAGGTTTATAAATAATCGCGTTAATGTATCATCAATTGCGTTGTTAATTATCAAAGTGGTAGTATATTTTCTTATTTTTTTTTTATTTGTTTGCTTATTATTTTAATACGGGCAGTTAAGTTAATTTGGTGAAAGCAAGAAGGTGTGTTCTTTTACATGCTAATGGTAATCATCAGTTCTGGCGAACGTCATCATCCTTATAATTATCTTGTCTATCAATAACCAAACAACATTAGTAATGTCCCGATTTACCACAACAGTCAACACAATTGAGATTATTTAAGTAAGAACGAACGAACTAACAAACAAATTATTTATGCAAGTGCAATAGAAGTTACTGGTTATTATTAAACATGAAATGGTAATTAAATTACAAGATTCTGTTTGACTATTAAAATGGTGTCGGACAGAAGAGAAAATATGTATCTGTAGTTTGGACGAATAAACCAGCTTTCTCCTATTTTCTCCTCCAAGGTTGTTGTTGTTGTGGGATTTTGTTAACATTTTCACTTTTGTTATTCTTATTATTGGTCATCGTCATCTTGGTAGTCTCCACATTGGTCAACAATCCCCCTCCTCGGCCTCCTCGAGTGATGGTGATGGTTCCACTTCTTTTCTTGTCAAGGGTAGATTTCTCCGATTCATCTGCAATTCCAAAAAGAGGACATGGAGAAAGTATTTATGTGACATGTTACATGTGGATGGCATTGTTTATTGATGAGCAAAATTTATTATTGGTAAAAAATGTTGTTTTAATTTTTAAATGAAAAGACATACACTTTTGGGGTATTGGATAATCAGATAAATTACTACTACTGACACAAGGAAGACGTTAATATTGAGTTGGTTAAAAAAAATAAGAGAAAATTATACAGTGGATAGATACATACACACATTATTGTATATACAGACTAGATAAGACGAAAATTAGTTCAATAATACGAGAAAAGCGTTACACACTAGCACAAATGTACACATATATAAGTACGGCACACATGTACAGAAATAAGGACACAAGTTACAGCAGTTATTTCAGTACAAACACAGAAAAGAAGAGAAAGTGGAAGTTAAGACAAACTAACAAACATAAAAACATTGTTGAAATGTCAGTATTTTGAGCAAAAATTGATACTAATTGTAATAGTTTTGGACTGATGTTCAAATAAGGCGACAAGAAACGGAGAGCAATTTGTCATGAATTTTGTACTGACCAGGATTTTCTTTGCTTTTTGACCCCCCTTTCACTGCCTTCCCTTCCCCTCTTTGTGGCAAATTTTTCCTCACGGGTAATTTTGACACTTTTACCAGAGGGTGACGATGGATGGTGGGGGTGGTGCTGTTTGAAACGGTAGAAGAATCTTTGCCCACAATTGTTCGCTTTCCACTAGAGACGGATGTCCGATCCTTTGTTGAGTTCGTCGAAGTAACAGATTTTAGGTCGGTAGTAGTAGTGCTCCTTCCACTTCTACTTCCACTTTTTCGTACGTCTTTGTTTTCAATATTCAAATTTGCAGTCACAGTGGAATCATTCAACGGCTTTACGATTGCATGACTACTCTTATCTTTCTTCTTAGGATGGATGATTTCCCCCGACGGCGGCCCTGCAGATTTATGGTGGTGCCCACTCCTGTTGGTGGAAGTTTGTTCAGAATTACTAATCGTTGTGGCTTGGTTGTGGGAAGTTCTACTAGGAGGAGGAGGACTTGACAGTGTGGGTGAATCCGGAAGCCCCCTTGACTCTCTTCTCGTACCTTCCCCTCTTCTACTACTTTTCATAACATGTGTACTGGAGTTTATAAGAATCGAGTCAGAATCTCTATCCACAATGTCTTGATTTTTAGTTGACAGTTCCAATACTGGCAAATCCGGAAGTGATTTAGGCCCTCGACTGGTATGAAGAATATTTCCATGTTTTCCCGAGAGAAATGAAGGCGTGGGAACAATAGATACAATGTGACTCTTATGCTCTTCATCGTCATCCTCTTCTATCTGTGATGATTCTCTTATGTTATCCTCATCCCTTCCTCCCGTGACTGGATGCCTCTGCCACGGGTAGACAACCGATACTTTGGGCACCACCCTCTCAGCTAGTACCGTTTTAGCCCTGGGTCTAATAAAGTCATCCACCCATGGAGGTTGTTCTGGTTGACTAGGGGCACTGTATGTCTGCTGCTTTCCGACAGATTCCCAATCTCGAATTCTATGTTCACGGTTTCGAGCCTTGGAAATCCATTCTGGTTCTGAAGGTCCAAGTTGCAACAGGGTAAGTGATCTGGCACTGCTTTTTCCGGAGTCAGCGTTATTATTACCACCACCCAAATATGCTGGACCTTTCCAAGTATGATCCAAACATAAAATAGGCTGTGATTCTGGACTAGCTTCAGTGTTTTGCTTATTAACTGAATTGCTCCTGGTGATGTCATACTCTCCAATGGTAACAATGGACTTTGAAGCACTTTTATTGTTTGACGTGGATGAAATGGTAGCAGTAGACATTGCTAAATCGTTAAGTCTCTTATTATTATTGTTGTTATTATCTCCTCCACTTTCACTATCGCCAGGAGTCCAATCCAGGTCTGGATTCTTGTAATAGGAGCGTTTAATTAGGTCTGAAATTCTCTCTGATCTACTCGAATATGTTTCCGGTTTTGCGTATGAATTGTTTTGCGCCCGATTTTCGAAATCGCTCAACACGCTCCTTCTGCTCTCCTTAGTTTTTTGTTGTTGCATCTTCTCGTACTGGGAGACAAACGGAGACGTACCCCCACCCCCACCACCACTTCTATCGGAATTCCCTTCATTATCGAACTCATATCTTAACTCGACCGACGTTATCTGAGGATTTGGTCTCGCAGTGGCAACTCTAGCTTCCATTCTCGTAAGTCGAATTGGTTGTTGAAATGGTGCCGGATTTTCCGGGGTGATGGAGACACTGCTACGATTATCGGATTCAGATAAGCCTCCTCCTTTTTTATTATTGTTATTCATTTCTATCAAGCTACGGCGAGTCGCTAAAGGAACGAAGGAACCATTTTCATACAACACATTGTTAAACCGATACGTGTTGGGTTGGCCATCGTCCAGATTGAAATTGAGAATCTGTTTGGATGATTCAGTTTGCGATGTGGGCATTGAAGAAGGTAATTTTAAATGGTTGAGATACCGTTGAATCTTCATTTCCTCGTAATTTGAGAATATATTGTGGCTGGGGGACTCTCCACCTTCTCCAATTGGATTCAGTCGTGATAATCTATTTCCATTGTTGGGCTGAATTTCTACAATGTGAGAAATCTCAGGTAGTGGTTCACTTTTTAAGTTGAAAAATGAAGAGGAGTAAATCTTATCCGACTGGTCACTCGTAGTTGTTGGTGTGGATTTAGACTCAATATCTCTGATAGTGGGTGTGGTTAGTAATTCTGCGTCCGCTGTGTGTTCATTACTGAAACCACCACCACTTCCAAGTTCTTCCCCACTTTTCTGCAGAGTTGAACTATTGTTGGTACTGCTTTCCATGCTGGTTGCAATTTCCACATCTCCAACCCCACTAATTTTTGTCCTGTCTTTTTTCTTCCTTCGAAACAAGTGTGACGTGGAAGGCTTATTTTCATCAGTTTCAACGATATGGAATTTACCTGAGTCTGCCGTAAAGTGAACTTCAGTCTTACAAAATTCAACTTTTTTAGCTCCTCTCTTCAAATGGTCATGTGTTGCGGAAATACTGGTGATGACATCTTTGTCCCTCACTTTTTGTGAAGGTTTGTTCATATCCCCCGATGAAATCCAGGTTTGCGAAATTTGACCTGGATAATTAGCTTGCACATTCCCATTTATATCAATCATTTCTGAATCTTCAAATTTAGAAGAGTAGCTGGACGTTGTGGTGTATAGGTTATTGTTGTCTCCCAACATGCTTGAGAATTTATCTAGTCCGGCATTACCACTTGTATGGGTGTTTGCATTGCCATGGCTTAAATTACCTCCACTCGTAGTTAGTCCAGCTTCCAAAATTCTGGAGAGAGAGTCATTAAGAAAGCTTAGTTGACGCTGCGTCTGCCATTCTTCTTCTTTCTCGTCATCATCATCATTATTATTATTCAGCCATTTATTATGTCGATCCGGTTCGGGCGGAGGGTACGTGTTAAGGGACATTTTAGATAGCACACTTGGAGTTTCGTCCAGCATTTGAAGAAGTCTGCGAGATCTTTCGAGTGATGGTGGTAAAGAAGAAGGAGTAGTTGGGGTTGTGGTTGGTGACCCAGATTCAAAGTAGTTCGGGCTCTGTGAAATATCTGGAGGTGGTGACATCGGTACTTCATTTGACGAGAAATTCATCAGCCTTGATGGTGTCACCATGTAATTATCTTGGCCAAAAAACTTGCTACTCCTGGATTCAAATTCTGTATTATGTTTCAGTGTGAAATCTTGTTCCCTTTGAATTGGGATTTCTGTACTTTTCTGAAATTTCTGCTCCTCCTCATCAAACGGAGATAAGTAAGGACGATTCGAAATGTTGGTTGATTTATCATAAAAAAGTTGGGATTCCTTTTCCACTTTGTTATAAAATTTGTCCCAAGTTGGAGATGAAATTGGAGAAGGAGTAGGAGAATGTCGCCGTCTGTCCAATTTCACATTATCCTCCCTCCGAAGATCATCATCACTGGGAGGAAATAAGTTCAAATAATTTGCAGTGTATTTATTGTTGTTCTTATTGCTAAAGGTGCGAAGTGGTCTGGATTCTGCATGAGAATCAAAAGATTCCAACTCGTACGATTTCTTTCTTTGGTGGAAATCGAAGGTGGATCCTTTATTTGTGTTGTCCTGTGGCGGTGTTGGTGATGATGATGATGGAGACCCAAATAGCAATCGACTTTGAGGGGAATAAATATCATCCCCTTCAATCTTCTTCTGTTTATTTTGTTGCTGTCGTTCTACCATTTCATTGGAATGGATAAGAGCAGATTGATAAGGTTTATTTCTATCTTCATCTTCATCCGAGTCTGCACCATTATTATTTCTACCCATGTTGGAACCACTTCTCAACCTGTTTTGCAATTCTATCTGAATTTCAACTGGAAATCCGACCATGACGCCACGAAACTTGGGAGTAATATCTTTAAACTCGACAATAGAGAGACCACCACCACTACTACTTCGCTGATGGTGAGTATGATGCATTTCATTACTGCTACGTTGTGAAGAAATAAAGTCTTTGTTCATCATAGACGACCGGTGATGATGAGGCGGTGGAGGAGTAGTTCTTAAATTATCATCGGAATCCACAATAACTTCATCCTTGATTTCTACTTCACTATCGTCCGGACTAGTTGAAACTATGGGGGCGGGTGTGACTGTGACTGGAGTGTGTCGCCGAGTTGGGGGCCGCCTCACGCCCATCGTCCCGCTTCGGCTAACATTTATTCGTTCCCTTTGCGTAGAAGTGTCCAAAGGTTGAAATGTTAACTGTAATTAATAGAATATAACAACAATTTTGGAGATCTCACTACGTTAAATTTAACTGTTAATGCTATATGCTCTCATCAATTAACTTACTCCAAGATGCTCAAAATCATCAGATCGTCCTCCACTGACGGTCACAGTTTTAGTAGTGGTACGATTACTAGTGCTCTGAAATAAAATGACGACAGGACAAAAATTACTTATTGACATTCATATCATATCATCATCCGAAACAATGATGTCAAACAATTAAACATCGACCAACAAAACAAATATATTTACGCAAGAAAATTAGCATTTGACAAACAAGGGAAGAGAATAATTGCACTGCCACTGTCACTGCCACTACTACTGTTTTTAGAACACCATCATAACAAAACAAAACACAGGAACCGATTTAATGGCCTTGAAACGCAATAAAAGAAAAATATATCGTCGTCATATCCAACAAATTTTTTGCAGGCCCCACCTACTACCTGCCATACCGCCACATACCACCACAATATAACATGCAAATAATGGAATACTTTAAATAGTGTGCGGCTACGACTGAGTGATCCAAAACAAATTAACAATTTTACGACCGTCTGTGGAAAGCGTTTTAAAAATAATATGCTTTACCAATACTAAAATTTTGTATCCTTAAATTCACGCATGGTCTCACAAAAGTGGTCATTCTGCCAAAATTTCAAACTTTTCAAACTAGTCAAGTCAAGATTGCGGCCTGCCCTCCTCAACTACCTTATGAAATGCCGTAATGTAATGATTTATTATTTCAATTTTATCAGAACAAAATCATGTTGTTCATTAATTGAAACTATCATCATCATCATGCATCACCACCACCACCCTGTTTCGAAAAGGATTGTTCTTATGCACTTTTTTGAAATCTGAACAGTGCATAGATAGATAAATTTGGATGGCATGCATGCATGCAGAAAGCCAATAATAAGTAAGACGGTGTAGTACATGCATGTAAAATATGTACTACCTTGAAATTGATACCTAACTACTTCCCAAAACACTTAAATTTATATATATCGTTCATCATTCTCGTCTTACCTCCATAATATGCCTACAACACACTGTACAAGCCAACAAAGAACAAATAATGCAAATAGACATGTGCATGCTAAAAGAATTGTGTTAACTCATGTGGAACCTATATAAATTGTGAACGAATGATGTATGAACGTGATCTTAAACCTTATCCATAACCATTATCCAGTTCAACAGCATGTGTACATTGATTCATTTCATGTGTCACTATTATATTCCATCTTTATAAGGTATTCATCAGCCAGCACCCATTGTGAAAAATGAGGTAGCACCATTTACGGCAATTACAGGAAGAATTTTTTATAAAACAAGCAAAGCCAATAAGCCGGCTTTTTCCTCTGTCCGTAACGTTGTTATTGAAATCAAATGAAAATAATGATGATTGGAAAATAATAAAAAGAGGACAAAACCTAGGAACTCACTATGTACATAATAAGTGTTCCCCAAAAAAGGCATCCAAAAATCCCGTCTTGGAAGAAATCCGTCTTTTTTGTGGGCAGATATTTTATTGTTATGATTTTATTGTTATTCTAATTGCACATTAATATTTCATTTTATGTTCTAATCTTATGTACAGTGTCTCCAGTCCAGTACATAAGATTGCTTTGCTTTGTTTGCAAGTATGTGTTGAAGGTAAGTGGATTTGCTCAAGTAAGGAGTTGGATGTAAAAAGTGCTGAAATTTTAATATTGACATTGACACTGGTCTCTGGCTGGCTGGCGTAACAAGATGAGTGACAGATTATGATCTTCATGCAAATCATATACATTTTATGACGCAGTTTATATCGTTGTGTGTGTCATGTCGCTCAATAATGATAACAGAACTAAAATGTAACATACATAGCTGATTAATATGCGACTATGCAGATTTATATTAACTCCTGTATTGCTAATTCTGCGATGTGTTGTTGTGTATGCACATGTTATCATGTATTTATTCTTTATTTGCTCACCTTGCTAGTACTCCGGACCCCTTTGGACGAGCTCATTTGATACGATGTTGAAGAACTTTGCACCAAAGAATTGAATTTGTCCTTATCACTGCCCGTGTAGTGGGTATGAGAACGTACAATTTGAAACTGAGAATCCGGTGCTTGTCCTTGAATCACTTCGGTACGAACTTGTTCTTGTCCGCGATCCGATTTCTTACAGTCTTCTTGCTAAAATAGGAAAACATGTGTAAGAATAAACTACTTTTAGTTCATTTATATGATTTAAACTCTACACTGAACTTCACTCCTTCCAAACTTTTGAATAACTGGCGTTTCTACCAGCAAGAAAACTGTATTTAAGCTTACTAATCGTATTATAGATAAATTCTTATGTATGTTCGGCTTCTCTTCGTTAATTAACCTAGATTATTATGGGCATCGCTTAGGTGTGTCTAGTCTATAGCAGTCTGGAAATTGTAATGGATATTATATGTTCTCTGATCTGATGCATGCAGCCAACAAGCAACTTAAATAGTGATTCTTGGTCATGCGAACCCATTCATCAAAATAATAATCGATTTTATACTCGGACCAATTGGAATTATAAAAAATGTGAGGTAAAAAAAGTGGTCGTCATCGGATGGATACTTCCATTTCAATCCCAAGGGTTAAAATAAGTGTAGATGTGTCTGTAAATCTGGTTGGTGTGGATTCGATTGGATGAGAGGTTAGTTAGTTACCTATATAGTTAGATTCTCATCTTCTGTACTGGACACACAGCAAAGCAAAACCAAACTAAACAAGTCTATAGCTAAAATGTGCGTGGGTGTTGGAGTTGTAGTAATGTGAAGTATGTTCACCTGCGGTTTCACTTTTTTATTATCCAAGTAATAAAATAAAGTTGAACTTAATACTTGGATGGTCTGGATGGAAAGCAAATGAATGTGAAGCAGAACAAATAAATAAATGATATACTGCCAAACTAATAAACAAGAAAATGCTGCTAATAATTTAGAAATTGCGATGTCAAAAACTTTAGCTTGTTTGCAAATGTTTCTTTTGTACTGAATTTTTGAACTACTTATGCTTTGCATGAATATCGTGTAAAATCATGTAAAATATTGTTACCTACCTTTTGGTACTGAATGTCTGCATTGTTGACTGGGTTTATCCACTTGCCCGTCTCTTTACGACCCTTATGCCTCACGCCAGGCAGGTCAGAGTCTGACCATTCTACAACGTTGTGGTCATCGAGTCGAAAGTTTCCCAGAGTTTCAGGAATCCCTGCGCCCCCCAATTTCACCAACGCTTGCGAATCCATGGTCATCATGGCCGATGATCTCCAATTTTCTAAAAATAACAAAATAACGAAAATCAAGTCAAAATATTAATTAAACATTTTTGAGTTAAACAAATGCTTGAATTTACTTCAGATTGTGAGTGTAGTTAATGATTATTAAAAGTAGAAAATGTATTAGTATTTTTGGTGACCCACTAACCAAACACATTCAACCAATGTCATTTAATTGTTCACTTTTGGAATCGTTATTATCGTCGTCAATTACCCTAATTCTATGGCACAGCAGAAACTAGACACACACAACAAAGAGTGTATGGATGGATGGATGGACTGAAATGAGATGCAGTATTTAAATGAAATAATCCCGTCGTGCAATTATTTTTATTCACAAAAATAAATAATAATTTGACCACCAACCACTACTATTGAATGACTGACGGGATGATCATCCTTCAATTCCGAATGATAAGCTACTGCTGCATGCTCATAGTTTAATTATTGTTGATACAAGGTGAAATTAATTTCCAAAATCAGCCACAATTGTAAGTTTACCCCAACCCAAGTTAAGTTAAGTTGGGTTATTATAAGTAGTTCACACCCAAACTGTATAAAACTGTATCACCCTTCATGCATACATACATACTTAGATAGGTGCAATTCAACATTTTTTAGAGAATGAAATAAGCAACACTTTGGTTGAAATGCGTTCATTTTTTGATCCAAGTCGTACTTCAACAAAGCATTAGCAGCATCATCGGTATGTAGAAACCTATGATAAAAACTAAATTTGGCCAATTGTTCCGTATGTAAGCAACAATAAAATAAAATGCTACACTAACTGACTCGTACTGCGTTTAAAAATGGCATCATCGGTATAGATAGGGCAGGGCTCACTTCAAGCCAAAGTTGACTACCTGTACTCACTCACTCATTCTTTCTTTTATTCAATTCGCACACATTGCAAAATAAAATCATGGTTTATCGGGACATCAGGAAGAGGTTATTATTATATGCAAATTTCCATTATAATTTCCATTTTATGAGCCAGAAGGATGAACGTTGTCATTTCTACAATGTTTCTGAACACAGATTTTTGTACAAAATTTAGATCAAGTAAATTTCATGTATGAATTATCATGATAACGCCGTGTTATAATAATGATTTATATTAAAACTAAATTAAGTAAGTTGGTAAGTTCAGTTTGTGTGTTGGGTGGGAGTGCAGTAGTGGGAGTATTCTGTATATACTTTAATTCGAATGAATAGTATGAAATTAAATGAAGTCGTATATGCATGCATTGCATTCATCATATTAACAGGAATGATAAGGATGGATTTATATATTGTTGGAAGTCAGTCAGTCAGTAGTTGATCCGTCACACATTTTGGTTTCAAAATTTAAAATCTCATGTTGTTAGCTTTTGGTTGAGTTGATGGTTGGTTGGTTGAAAGTCTTATTACAGATTTATTCTTTTTAATCACCACACATTGAACCCTCATAAAGTTCATATCCTATATTATTGCTTGCTGCTTCTGTATTATATTGCATTACATGCACCCAGTAGCAATTCCGTTCAGCTTAAAGAATAGAATGCAATTTATTCAATTCAGCCAGTTCAGCCAGGGCTTAACTAATAATAATAAAAACGGTTTTTTGTAACAATAATAAATTCAACAAATATGTAACAACGATGCGGAGAAGGAAAATTGACCGGTGTATAATGCAATCTTTAAATGAGTTGTAAGTAGCCCTGAATTTGGTACATTGTACATTTTTTTAGCAGTTGTTCCTTCCTGCCTCATATTGTATAAGTATTAGTAGAAATTCACCAAGCGTGAATTTATGAGATTCTTATTATAAATACGGTTATTATTATTATTTTGTACCAAACATGATGTGTTTGCAATCTAATTAGCGGTTTTTGCTGAATTGTCCTATTTGCCATGCATGCATGTACCTATATGTTCTCCTCCATATAAATAACAGTATATTCCTTATAAATATTGCGTATATACGCATCATCATCAAAATTAAACATTTGAAATGGCTTTCGTTTTTGCAAGGATGGTTTTGCAATATCTCTAAAATTAGCAATGCAGGCAGGCAGGGACAATAATATATATTAAAGTCGAGGCAATAATAATAACAATAATAAAAGAAATTTGCAATTATATTATTCTCATGTAATTGCAATCCTTGCTTTGGTACTGCTGGGACGGGAGATTCGCACAGTTTTATAATTACAGGCGGGTCAGTAGGAAAATAAATGCATGCAGCTTGATTTTATTGCAGAATTGCAGTAGCAAAATGCTTTTGAGGATGCATGAATAAATGAATGCAATGCACTATGCAGATCCAAACAAAATCTGGTTTTAAAAATCCAAATTAAGCCAAATCGATCTTTTGACTATACAATCCCTCCCTCCTTTCACATCCATCCGCAGTAGCAAAAACTAATTTGGTGAATGTGCTCCTATTAAAATGCGAATCTCGTATGCATGATTTGTGCGCTGAAAAAACTGCAACTCCTGAAAATGGACATGTACCCTTGCCAATATGCATAAATGAAGTACAAACAGATAGATGATATTCTCACCTCACTCACAGTTTATTATTCGGAGATGATGATATTAGATGATGAGTCCAGTCCAGAACAGAAGACGATGATATGACCAGACCACCAATCACAACGTCAACACCACACCCAACGCACCACCACCTACAAACAACAAGTGCCTTAAGGAAGAGTAGCTCAACTCAACCTCAACTGGATCCCAACTTCCGGTTTTTGTTAAAAGAAATCTTTTGCCTGGAAGAGGAAAACGTGTCACATGCAATTAATTTGCACCCCCAACTTCCCCCATGCACTCTCAAATAATCTTCTTCTTGAGCAAACCGGGTGGATGCCGTTTAGAGTGGTTGGTTATGCTGCTATTATTATTATTATTATGGCACATTGTAGATAAGACTGAGATGATGCGATGAGCTGTGGGCACGGACGGACGTGTTTGTGTAATAAAGGTTTCGTCTTCTGCTCTCAGCTCAGCGTACTTATTACTCTGCTATTCTATTTGCACTTTTGCTGTCTTTGTAAAGCAAAATCCTTTAAGCTTTTTGACGACTCTAGATCTTTGAGTCAATAAGAATATCTGTAAGAGTTAGGTTTGTCAGTGGTGGTGGGGTGGTGTGGTATGGTAGCAATCGAGTGGTGGTTGAATTCGTGAATAGTGCATTGCAAGGCTTTTAGTGGTTCAACCTGCTGGCTAGTTTGGCTTGGCTTGGTTGGGTGCACCTGAGTTATCCAACGCCATATACGGCAATGTACCTGATATTACTCAATACCAGAGAAGCGATGTGATGTGTTGTGTGTGAGTGAGGCTTTCTCCTTTTAATTTGCACTGCTGGCTGCGTGGAGTGGACTTGAAGTGTAGGCGTCTTGGATTTTTCCCTACTCCCACATACAATTCAACCCTTATTTTTTAACGTCTCGTGGTCTCTCGTCTTCCATAATAATATTTATTAGGTTCCCATTATCCACGTCCGTCCACCTATTTCTGAGGATACTCACAGCTTAGAAATTCTTTATTCTGGTTAAACACAATACAATAATAATAATACATAAGTGAACCCATATCATCGACATCACCTTTGCCTCATCATCATGATTATCAAGAAGAAGAATATATAAGCAATACATGCACGTCTTCTACTAATCTCTCCCTACGCCTCAGATGTATGATTTGTGTGTGTGTCCAATCAAAAAGTAATGTCATCACATTGCATCGGAGGAATGACTTCATTGCATTGTTTCATCAAGAACCAAAATTACTCCACGAAACGACAAACACATGCCGATGATGATGATAGATCCTCAACGTCTGATGGTCATCATCATCTGGATTGAATTTTGTAAATAAGAAACCTTGTTTAGTTTGTCGTCAAGCAGTGTCGGAACAATAAAAATAACATGAATAACCACTCAACTCTGATTTAATGCAGTTTTAAAACTATTACTTTTTGAATTCAACCGTCCATGCTAAGGATTATTTGACATAAATATTGTTCAAGTGCATGTGCAGAGCAAATTATAAAGTAAAATAATTTTGGCGTGTGTATGCATGTGTACTAATTACTTTATTACCCAAGATTAATGGAGCCGACTAAATAAATTCCAAAGACAAAAATGGTGACAATTCTCATTTATTACAGGTTGAATTGAATCAAATGATCAATTAAGGTTGTGATGAATCAACTATGCACATCATGACACTGTTTATGCCAGAATTGAGAGAATCCACAAAGTTCACTAACCAAACCAAACCAAACAAAGTAATAAGATTCGCCAACGCATTGCACTCCATCATCCGGTTCATGACCGTTGTCGTGTGTACTACAACCTGTCTGACCCTATAACGCTTGGAATTTAATGCATATTATTCTGTGCACATCTAGGGAATCCATACTTATTATATGCAGAAGAAAAAGACTGTCTGCTTCTCCAGGTGGGCCGTTAAAAGTAGGTAAACAATATATCAACTTTAGATCTTGTACTTACTTTACTTACATACTTATCATTGGTTATCATTGGTTGGTCAATAATATGTATACTTGTAACATTAACTTGACCATGTTTGGCCATCAGTGGACAAAAATGGACATCTATGAATGAGTTTTGCCTTGAAATCATTTTGTAAGATCGAAGTGAACTTGATTGAGTTGTTTTTTTAAGCATTGTTTTGTTATTATTATTGTCATTATCAGTAATAATGGAAATGCTGCCAACTATATTATGCACACATGGCGTGATCAACCACTTTTCAAAGAATTTATAAATGTTTCCAATAATTTCTTGAATTTTGAAGAATAAAAATAAATGCAATAAAAATAAATGTTTATGTAGAAATCAAGTGCTAAAAGATTGGTATGATTTTATGAATTTTAGAAATGTTTCCAAAATTGGTAATGACTTTTGATTGCCCAGAAATAAAATGCATTGCTCAACTTTTTTATCGACATCATCTTTCATTCATTTCATTATTACCTGAGAACAATTAATTTAATTTGTAAGAATGAAGAACATGAAAATTTCACTTTTTTAATAGAATCTTGTGCCAAGGAATTTGATCATTCAATTGCAGACATGCTTAAAATAATCCAAATTTGCAATATATATAATATTGAAATCTTGAAATAGCAGGTTACGGTTTAACACCTTAATTCAAACAGGTGGGATTTATATAGGGCTACAAATATGAACTAAATTAATTATAACTAAATAACTGTACAAATTATGCTTTAAAAGTGATTTAATTATGGGTGCTTAATTGTTGCATTACTAACACAACATAATAGAATGCATTGCTTCCTGATAATAAAGATGCAATTAATGTAATGCAGCATATGACTTAAAATGGTAAAATTTTACCAAAAAATAGCACTATATCAAATTTAAAAATTACATGAATTAAAAATTACATGAATTAAAAATTGCATTATTTTGCATCTCCATCCACAAGGCTGCGTGATACAGATGATCCGGATGGGTCAACGTCATGTCATCCTTTTACTGTACCGTTCTTTGAAAATTGCAGTCTGATTTTGGGTAGAGTACCTATCTTCCAACTACATGATATGTATAAATGGTTCATGAATTTATAAAATAATTCTATTAATTGATTTGACTTCGGTCAGGAACAACTGGTAGTATTTTCTCACAGCTTTAATGCTTTAATATCTACTTATATATCCTTCAAATTTCATTCAACTGAATTCTTGACATGGAAATGAAAGTTTTTAGAAGGTGTTTATATTAATTAAAAGGTTAAAGCGTTTCCAACAAGTTTTTATAAAATGTTCACTCCAGTATCAATTTGGACCCATTTCCAGAGAAGAGAGAAATTTTTCAAAGAAGTACGTCGGCTTGCACAGTGAGAGTTTAAGGGTATGTTATCACCATTTCGCTTTAATTGTAATTTGTTCATTTTATAGTTAAAAGTTAAATTCTTTTCATTTATTATTAGCCAAATATTCATATTGTGTGGAGATTAAAGTAAGCGTGTTCATATCTGAGTGAATAAATTACTCGAAGCTCTTTCATTACACCTCAAATGCCAAGAATAAGATGAGAAAGATGAAAAAACAGTACATACATATTGTGGTTAACATAGTTTGGGTATATTTCTGGAAATTGAAATATCACATAATATACATATTTGTTTTGGTGACAGTGTATTACTTTTAAAATCAAGTATTATATTGTTACATTATATTGCCTGCATTTATTTATCTGTCTGTATTACTCAAACATAAAATATCTCTATAGTAAGTAATTAAAAATTAATCTGAAATAAAATGCGAGTGATATTTATAGATATAATCTATTAAATTAATTATATTCTTTCTTAGTTCATATTAGTCCAAGTTCAGGTTACACCTACTAATATAATTCCGTTATTAGTATTATACATAATAATATATATAATCACTGCGGGTTGAATTGGTTGTAAAGTTGTGGGTTAGAAGAAAGTAGTATTTGAATATTGTTGCATTTTCAGTATGATTAGAATCATCAAATGTATATAAGGTACATTTTGCACGGTCACAACAACCACCACCAGCACCATCATCTCCTCCCCTGCATTAGTCGGGTGGGGTATTTTGTTTGTTGTTTACTTTCTATAAGACCCATTGTTATTTGTATCTCTCACGGGAATAATAACAGTTCCAGAATTGAGCTGACGAGGTTGTTGGTATTCAATTTGAAAGTTGGCAGGACCGGGTGACGCTACTCTTCTCCCGTTCGGATACATAACCTCTGATGCAGAATAGCGAGATTTTGTTCGTGTCGTTGTATCAGAGGATTCAACCTGTCCGGCAGGTTCACCAGTTTCATTGCGAAGCATTCTTCGTGAAAATCTGGACGTGGTGTCCGTAGAAATCCGTGGTCTCCCTTCCTCATGATCTGGGGTACTTGAGCTCATTCGATAAGTTTCATGGTAATCATCCGATATTGGGGAGTTTGCGCCACCAAAAGTTCGTGGTGAATTAATTGATCTATTCCGACTGGATAAAACCCGTGAAGAAGAATCAGCAGATGTCCGAAGGGGCGAGTAAGCGTTAGTCGGGCTGTTGATTGACCGAGCGGGTGAACTTGCTTTGGAGTCGTACATTTCGGAAGAATGTTTTTTTATGTTGTCCAAAAATGTACGTTTGGATCGTGACGCGGTGGAATATTCTTGGTCATTTCGTTCGTAAGAGTTTACATCTCGAACACTTCGACTCATACTTTGCAACAATTTTGGAGCCAATAAATCCGGAGAGTCAAGTAATTGGGGGTTGGATGTGTACTGAGGGGAATGTTTTTGTTGTTGAGACAGCCTGGAAGACGAAGGGGTAAACAATGGTTTGTTATTGTCTCTCCCAACTGATCTGGGCGTAAAGCTCATGCTCCTACTCAAGCTGTGTGACTTCCGGTTGTCATTGTTGTAACTGTTGGAGATAGAGACGTTGATGTCATCCGTACCAAATTTGATGGCTTTATTGTTCGGAGTGCGTTTCCCATCAAGACCGGTGAGGGATCCTTGATCATCCCCGAAATAGAAACGTCTCCGTGGAAGAGTTTGTGACCGGGAGTCCGATGGACTGGTGTCAATCACTGCGCCCGTGTGCTCAATCCCTTTCAGCCGACCCATCGTACTGGATGGATTGCCCACAATGTATTTCGGGTGGAATTGCTTTTGTGGGGGGCCATCATAGTTGAATGTGCGTTCACGCCTCTCCACAGTTTTTCTCTGTTCGACTTCCGCCTCCCCATTTTCATACATTGAATTTTGTGTGGGGTTGTCCGTCTCGGTTGTTTTGTAGTAGTTGGAATGCTTCGTTGCATAGTTTCCAAAGTTTCCTGATTCCATTGAATCTCTCGTGATGGGGCCGGCGGATGGTCCATTGTACCCAAAATTTTGTTCACGGCGCTCATAGCTTTTGCGTTCCCCGACATCTTCTCGTTTCTAAAAAAAAAGATTTATAAAATAAATGACTTTGTTGATTACATAAATAGTATAAAATATTTGTTAACTTTGACCCCACAATTTTTTGCAAACAAATATTTGCACAATCAAAATATAAAAGTCTCAAAATAGCCTGTATGTTTTCTTACCTGAAGATATGACGAAGTATAATCCGGTGTATAATTCCTTGCACCTGAATGATTATTCATGATGCCAGCAGTGTGCCTTCCGTGGTTGTGATGCTGCTCATTGTGCAAAAAGCCATCGTTTCTAGAATCCGGCGACTTTCCACGACGATAGCGTGGGGGCGGGCGGGGTATTGGTGTGGGCTCGTCATCCCACGGACTTCCCGATTTGGACATAGAGACTCGCCCTGAAGTTGAACGAGTGTGAGCCACATCTTCATGCCGATTATTCCTCAGGTCCTTATTTCACAACAAATTAGAACCTTTAATAAGTTAAACTTTTACTTAACCAACTGGTTCAAATCTTAATCCACTACCAATCCAACTCTGCTCCTCTTCACTCTTTAAAACATTTTATGACCACATGCAAAACTTCCACTATATCCCATAATCCCATGCTGCAATGCAAATGCAATCACAGTACAGAACAGCATGCACTTATACTTACCTAATAACAAACAAACCACTCGACACTACTCCACCAACAATCATTCTTAAACAAATTTGAGCCATCATTGAATATTAATGAGTTGCATCATCAAATCTATTATTCCAAAGAATTTATAATCAGTACTAAACTAAACTAAACTAACCAGGTATGTATGTGCCAGGAGTGAGTACCCCAACTTTTGACAAACATAAACCACATAATAAAGTACGGTACGGTACAATTTCTGAGAATGATAATAAATAGCTAATAAAATAAACGCTGCCCATTTATGACGGCACAGAGAAGAATGTGACGCATTTTTACGGTTTCTTCATTTTCCGTAGATTTAAAAATTTAAAGACTGTACTTTTGGGTTATATTAATCCTAGATTTATAATAAATAAAAAATTGTATGTTATTTATTGTATTAGTCTTCCTACCACCGAATAGGTAATAATATTAATATACTGTCATCACCAACTTACAAAATGGACAGAGTGTGGCTGGCTAGATCGGGTGGGAGTGGTACTATCTCGAAAACTGATTCTTTTCCCCACAGTCTCCTTCCCTAAATACTTATTCTGTTGTGAGAGATTGCTCTGTCTCGCAGCAGCAGGGAGTGGGGGTGCCACAGGTGGTGCTGGCGAGGTAAGGGGTGAACTTCTACTCGTCATTGTGACATGAATACCAGTGGGTGTGGCTGGAATTGGGGATCTGGGAGAAGTATCTGAATTAAGGGAACTGCTCGAACTGCCAAAATGTGAGTTAAGCCATCTATTAGTTTCTGTTCTTTTGGTATGTTCTTCATGACCCATGTCCAAGGGTCGGTTGGTCAATACATTAGGACGGACTTGGGGCACTGCTCCAAACTTATTGCTGTATAAGGTATCTGGCTTGGCTAAACGGCGGACCCTTTCTGACACTGAGTCCCACACGTCCTCATCCCCTTGGCGTTGTGAAGTGATGTTTTCAGACATCATTCTCCCTCCTTCTCCAATCTGCGTGGTGGCAACCAAGTTCTTTTATAAATTATACATTTTTCACTTTTATTTTACAGTATTCTTATTTACAATTAAAAAAAAGAAGCAAGAAGAAGAGGAGGAAATGTCATAAAGGGTGGTGGAAGGCAAATGTACTTTAATAAATCTGCGCATAATAATATTGATAATCATAGAGTTGCAGTAAAGGCCCAAATACAGATAAGTCATGCAAGCACTACGAGTAAAAGGATACTACATACATAAAATAAGCTGTAAATGAAATGATGCTCTATATTATATTATGATATATACTAATAAAGTATGTGAAGTTGAGCAGAGTTGTTTTTGTATGTGTTGGTGATATGTACAGATAAAGTAGACTAAAAGTAGATTCAAGAGATGAATGAATGATGAGAGATAATTATTTTTAGGTTGCTTTTAATTGCAGCTATTTTGTATCATCTATTTATTATTTATTTACCTTCACCCCTCCTTGTCCAGATGTCCTTCCTTTGGGGACTGCCACATAGTCGATAAAGTTTTCACTCTTGGCATGACTGTAGTCCTGTTCTCCCTCCTGGTGATCTATCCGTTCAAATTCATCCGAATCAGAGTCTGGAATGTCGTCATTATGAAACTCTTCATGTTCATGGCGTCGCGTTATTTCCGTTACATAGTTTCCATTCTCTTTTTTCTTGCTGACCTGAGAATTTGACAAAGAAATTTGTTGTTAATGTAACACAGAAATGATTAGAATATAATTTCTGTCTGTAATGATACCTCTTTCGTGTCCTCTATGTCCGTTGTACGGTCATGTCTCCGTGTTTGCTGGACAACCCGTTTTTGTGGATCTTTTGTATAGTACGGTTGCACTTCACGTCTATCCGAAGGTCGCAGCAGTCCTTTTCGAATGTCCTGTTCTTCACGGAGGGCTCTAATTATCCCCTGCAAGTTATAATAATAATAAATAGTGAATAATCTTGCTTGATTGCAGATGAAGTTAATGTTGCCCAATAAATACATCATCTACATTTAAGGCTTTCAATTTTATTGAGAGTTCTATAATCTAATAATGCGAGGTATTAGGATCTGACATATTAAAGAAAGTGGCATCAATTTATAACAATGCCCAGTAATTGGACAAGTATGCATGCGTAGCACCAGCCAACGACCCGCACCCATAATCCTAACCAGTCAAGTATTACCAGATAATGAATATTATGCAATGCAAGTACATATGAGTTTTAAAATTCGTATCAAAATTATTATATTGGATTAAATGATCTTCACACCAGACACAACCCACCACCACCATCACATCACCATCATCATGACCAATTCACCACCCTGTAATCAGGCGTCAAACAGGAAGGGAAAATTAATAAAGATATGGCATGTCAAGTCAATAAGTGCGAAATAACAGAATGAGAAACCTTGTTTGATTCTCTTATTATTAAGATATGGAGTCATCCACACGACTGCCTGCCTGCCTGCCTGTCAAGAGTGCGTATCTGATTGGCCTCATTGACCAAATAAAAGCGTCGTTGGACGTAATTGAGCATATACGAATGACGACGACGACTTTTAAGGCATCGCAGCAGCTTCGTAGTCGTTGTTTGTTGTTTCCTTGCAATTCGTTCAAATTCAAAGGAATAAGGCGACGAAAGACTGCACTGCACACACAGATATGATATGTATGACCTACCATCACCACTCACTTTTTTGGCTTGGTATAGTAGTGGAGTGGAGTGGAATAAGTCCTTATCGAGAGTCAATGGACAGGGTTAATGAGCTGTTTCTTGAATGAGCGTTGATGAAACTATTTCGAGATTTTCCTTGGATTACATGATTGGTTTCCGCTTTGTCGTTGTCGTTCTTATATTCATTCCTTATTACAATCCATCCATCTCATCCGTTGCTTGCTTGATTCGATTGGATTTATACTTATTTCCATGTATGGCGTATTATCCATTATTCTTTCTTTTAAATCCAAAACTAACTATTTTGCGTTGGCTCAAGAACATTTCACACCACCACCACCACCATCACAATTGATTGCATTAAGTAACACAACACAGTAATCAATCGACTCAAAAAACTCGAGAAGAAATAAATAAGTAAATAAAATAAGGTAAGGAATGACATTTGAACTTGAAAATCTACTTTGGTAATGCTGCTCACATACACAAGAAAGACAATTGTAAGGTCACATCGAATTTGGATGGAGATATATGGATGGATACTTTGCCTAATAAATCATTCACACCCATACTTACTTATTATTATTAAGACTTCTTTTTGTCCCTAACCCTTATATTAACCTTAATTAACCAAACCAAGTTTGAGATGAGAAACTTTTTAATTGCTAGATGTCATCATGATAAGATATGATATGATGTGATGATGCAATTTCATAATTATATAAAAAGTAAAAAAGAAGTATTTGTTATTAAAGATAAAAGTTTAGACTTGGAGGAAGATGAGATCAATCGATATCACAATTATTAGTTTTCGTGCAGTGGTTATGGTGATGTGGTCTTTGATTTCCGATTTATGTGATGTCCCTTAATTAGCACAATTTATGCCCAATTTATAAACAGTTATACAATTGTCCCTCCAACTGAATGATGATGTCGTCACTTTAAGTTTATAATCTCCAATTAAACTCATTCAGAATGCATAATAATAATAATAATGAATATAAGCCTTGAATTTTGAAAATATTACATTTGTTCCCATTTCCCATTTGCAATTAATTTAATTTAATAGGATTTACAAATTAGTAGATAGCGCATATATATTATTGATTGATGTTACTCACTTCATGTAGCACTTTTACTTGCATGAACAATCATCATCATCATCATCATCATTACTCACGACTAATAGTGCATCAATTTATTTAAAATGCATAATTCGAAATACAAGTTGTAAAAGGACGTGACTATTTTTCAGGGTGTTCCCCAAAATGTGAAACTATAAAGTACATGAATAAATTGCACTATTTTATTATTATTGTTATTATTAAAAGTTTCATTCACATATCCTTCCTCTTAATCAAGTAATGTATGTAGTTGTGCCCAACCCAATTTGCAATTGGAAAATGCATGTGTCTGAATTATTCAATTCGATTTAAGACACCTGCTGCATCGTTACATCCTAATGAGAATAGCAAAGCAAACCGTCATTATTTTCAGGTTTGTTGCTCAATATTATTCATTTGTGTATGTGTGTTCGCTCCGCTAAGCACCAAAATAAATGGCATTATCTTATTTGAAGCGCAGATTCGATGGTTGGTTGGCAAAACAAAGTACATTCATTGTCCATTTATTTCCATCCCTTTTAAAATCTGTCGTGCCTTCTTTAAGTAACAAGAGAGACAACCTTTGTTTCAAAATCGCATATATAGAAATAAATAGAATTAAATAAATAAAAGTTGGCTTGTGGCGGATGCAATTGTTCCTCAACAAGGTGCTGCACCGCAGTAAATCAGTATTTATATTATTATTGTGCAATAAAAATATTTACAAACCAAACACAATATTAAAAATCCATTGTAGATCGTATTGGAGTAGAATTTAATGAATCTAATAAAATATTTATGTTTTTATTATAAAGGCAAGATATTCAAGATTGAGTACTAATAAATGAATAACGTTTAAAAACAATCGGAGGAAATATAAATATGAAATATTGAGTAATTTCGTTCGTTTTTTTGGGAAAAGCTAATAAAATGAGAGAAGATAAAAATAATAATATGCAGAATGTTTAAATTCCAAGATTTTGAGTAATATCTGTTTTTATATCTAGAAGTATCTGTTTTTGTATTACAGATATTTAATCAATTCAGGAACAGATAGATAGGAAAAGAATTATATTAACATTGTAATTGTGTGTACTTCAGGTGCATGCCAATTTGTAACAACAATAACCCTTGTTCCCTGTGTAAAATGTGATTATCTCTATGTTTGTTGTTAGGTATAGGATTCGCTTTCTTAATTTGCAGTACAACACTTGAGGCAACTTGATTATGCATGAAAAATATTGTTAAGTTAATATTCATTTCATTCCCCTCCTTAATCACGTAATTTATGCTTGTTGTTTCATTCTGAATAAATTAAAGATGTAAATTCGATTTCAAAATCAATGAAAAATCTTGATTTTATATCAAGTGATGAAAAGTGAGGCCCAGTCCAGTCCACTCCACCAGAATTTTCACTTATTTTTTTATGTTCATATCCCAATTACATTCTGACACCACAACGAAGTAAGGAATAATATAACGAGTCAATTATTATTACAGCTCTGCAATAAATCGATCGATCCTTGCCAATAAGTTGTTAATTTGCCAAAGTCAAGTCACGCTTCACTTCACTTGAAAATTTGACTGGATTGGATTGGATTGAAGTGAAATGAATGCCGTGTCATAATCCTGAATTGGTTTGACATGACATTGGCCTCCCCATAAATATTTGAATAAATAATAATACCTAAATATATTGTTGTTATTATTTTTGAGCTAATGTAAAATTGCAATTCTGATGTCAATCATTTTTTTCCTTTGGTATTAGCGGCGGCGTGTAAAGTTATTAGTTAATTATGTTATGTTCCGTTTCGCATGTGAAATTTATTCCAAAACTATAACCTCGAATTGATAATGAATCTCATTAATGAATGAATGAATGAATGCAATTAATTATTACAAGTAGGAGAATAATAATAATACTTAATAAAATATTTTTTAGGTGCGAAAAAACACTTGTTATTTGGTTTGCTTGGTTTTTCACATGGTTTTTTTAGAATGTGGGAGATTAAAATGTAGATTTGTTTATGTTTACAAGATAGCATATACATAAGTATCTACTTAGAGATAAGGTATGGTGGTTAATATGGTGCGATGAGATTATTCTACAAATTTCCAAAATTAAAAGTGTGTGAAAACCATTGTTTTCTTGTTAAACGAACTATATAGCTGTTTCTGTAACCTTCATTTTCATATAAAATCTTTCTTGTCATCTTTTCAGCCATTTAGTTAGTAAGATTTAGATTTTGATTGTCTTTTTTGACATTTCATTTCTAATAAATACGAAAATGAAAGTATATAAAGTCCATTTTCCACATAATGTGAATGATGCCAATCCTATTAACCTAATCCCGTCACCACCATTCTAATTTAATACCTTCAAAAATAAAACAATGCAAACTACACAAATAATATGTCTTTTCTCTCTCTCACCTCGTTACTAGCATCTCCCAAGTGTTGGATTTCTTCAGTCTCGTAAACATCTTCGACTTCATCATGCGTTGTTATCTTCTTTTCGTTGGTCTCTTTTACCACTGCATCATCCGGAATTGCTTCCACTGCCACCCAACCCTCCTTCCCATCCATGTCGTCGCCATGAGTGAAATGCTACGAGTAGAGAAAAATAGAAATTGTCATAATTACCAACAATTTCTCCGCCAAGCTTATCATATGTATATTTTTGTATTTACCTCCGTATGTTCCGATTCTTGCTTATCCGTGTCCTCGGTCGTGTTGGTGGTCACAATGGGTCCAGAATCGTCCACAACTTTGCCATCTTCCAAAACAATTTGACGCTTGACACGAGTTTCTATTTGTTTTGTTGTTGTGAGTTCGACTCGCTTCTTCTTGACCCATTCTTCTACAGAAAGAAAGAAATCATGATTTAGAAATATTTTGACATCAGTTATACTCGATTCTTATTTTTTATATTGAACATTTATAAATAGAGACATGCATTGTATTTTGTGAGACGGATTGGATGGATGGATTCATTGGAGAGCGTGTGATTATGACAGAGATAAAATGTCATTCAAATCACAACTGTGGCAATAATTAATAATTAAATTTTCATGAATGACTAAGCAATGGAGTGGAGGAATAACGATTATAATAATAAATGGATAAGATTTTGCGATGTGACTGAGATAAACTTCTATAGATTTCCTGCTGGACCCAATGTAATGTTTCAATTTCTTTCTATTTTGTGTGAGTGTATCTCTTTTTTTTGCAAAGCCCTAAAGAAACAATTCTGTAAATCATTTAAAAAAGCGTCATTAATAAAAATCGTTCTGGATTTAAGCGATGTTTGAAAAGTGAATGTGATTCTGAATGCTAAATAGGATCCAGTCTCAAGTTTAAGTTCTGTCGAGAGATTGAGTTAGCAAATTTAACCAAGATTACGTCAATGTCAACTCAACCTCATCTCAGATTCAATAATCATGTGAAGGCCAAAATGATTGTTGTAACAAATAGTAAATAACGGTGAATGTGCAATTCCAGCCGGGAATTGTCGAGGTTTATTACTCATTATGGATTTAAACGTGAATAATAATACACATCCTGTCACTTATCAACTCATGTATGCTCTAACTAAACATGTTCTTTACATACTTATACATATTTGCCTTGCTTGCTTGATTAGCATTATGTATTATTACATCATTTCTTTCTTTATCATCGTCAATAATACACACTCTACATATATTGTACCCCACATACCTGCATAATATGCTTACACTGAACTGAGCTGAACTGATTTGAAGGTTTTTACAATAATTAACAATGCTTAAAACTGCCCTGATTCTGGCTTATGGAAACTGATACGTGTCAAACTAATAATACTACATCTGACAGTTGAGAACCTTTTTATTCAGCTCACAATGCAGGTCTTTCTCGTGTAATACTGGGAATTGGACGAGACCGATCTCAAAAAATCAAGCAAAAAATTAGAATA
>JAQFZJ010000059.1:0-83491 GCA_034695645.1 Folsomia fimetaria
CTAAGCAACATGTGTTCCAAGTTTCAAGTCCCTACGTCAAACCGTTCAAGAGCTAGAGCACCAACGGACAGACGGACAGACAGACAGACGGACGGACAGAGCAAAATCATAAAGGGGTTTCACCCCTGAATAAGTGAGATACCGTGGGCTGGGAATCAGGTATACAAGGGTGTAACAATGCAAGGGTGTACAGAATTAAGCTAGAAATGACAAATGTGGGTATAAAGAAAATAATAAGTGTTTATTTACAAATCCAGATTCGTGAAGCTGTTCCGATTAAGCTTGGTGTTCATTGTACATTTTGCTCAGTAATATAAAGAATGCAAATTAGCACTAAAGCAATCACCTTTTTCATATCTCTCATCTGACAAATTGTGATGACTCGGCTTCGGCTTTTGGCGTCACGCTACACAAGATAAGAGCAAGTCCAGATATAGTTTAAGAACCCGATAGTTTCTCATCATTTGTCTTCTGGACTTGTCAAAGTAAGGCGTTAAAGTATGGTGAATGGTTTGAAGTTCCTTAATTTTTTGTAAGTGCATTTTACATCAATGAAGATTTTAACAAATAACAATTCAACTGCATATGCATTTAATAATTATTGTGCTCAATTTGTTAGGTTTGCCAATAAATATAACCAGTCGTCCCGTCCTGTTCCTGTTGTTGAAATCGCTTAGTGGCACAAGGGAAAAGGATAAAATGGCATCTTCTCATTTACCGAGGTTGGATATACTATATACATATAGCCTGCAATTGTGTCATTTAATAGTTTTTCAAATGTTTAATCTTTTTTCACAGATCTAATTATAAACAAACTAAAAATTCAGTGGCCATTAATCCAGTAGTTTTAGCCGAATGGGATAGCTCTCAGGAAGGAATTCATCATCTTCTGCAATGTGGTGGATGCAATAAACTCCCCATCGGAAAACATCAATATGCCTGTGTCGTAGGCCATGTGACTTGCACAACTTGCGCATTAAAGATTGCATTCTGTCCCTATCTCTCAGCATACGGAAATGAACAACACCCTTGCTGCAGAAACCTTGACAAAATTACGATCACAACTGCCCAGAACAAAGTGGTAGAGTATCTTACTGGGAGATGGAAAGAAGAAGCCGACGAAAACTTTGACGACACGGCCTCCTCTTCCGACGACAGCAGCTTTGTCTCATTGTCACCCCCATTGTCACCTCGTAAGGACACAGCCTGTCGACAACGCGAAGATGTTTATGATCCAGAAGCTGATTGGCCCCCGATTCCAGAAGCGGATTCGCCTCCAATTCCATACGCTAATTTGCCCTCTATTCCAGAAGAAGATTCGCCTCCTATTCCAGAAATCCCAAATCCAGACGCTGATTGGCCCCTGCTTCCAGAAGAGGTTTTGCCTATTCCAAAAACTGATTTGTCCCTAATGTTAGAAGCTGATTGGCCTCCTATTCCAGAAGAATTGAATTATAAGGCTAGTCTCAAACCCAATCCGGTAGATATGTATAATCACAAACATCAGGATGATTTGAAGAAAGAAAGTATGGGACCGAGTCTAGATCTTGAAGTATTATTCGGATTGGAGGTGATTGACGGGAGTGGTCAAGTTGTACCCTATACAGTGGAAGATTTTGAAAAATTTGTCGATTGGCAAGAGATATACACGGAGGTCAAGTTTCAACTAGACAACGAGTATATGTAATATTATTTGAGTTGAGACGGGGTATATGATACAAATATTTTAGTTCCTATGTTAGGAATTCTATATCTTGTCATTGCATTGGTATATTGCATTGGCATTGGCAACAATGAAATGTTCAATAGATTAAAGAAATTAATTATGAATAAATCCTCTATGATAATACATAGAAATTCACAATTCAGTACAAAATATGGTTATTTGTGTTTCTTATTCAAAATAGCATCAAAGTATAGTTTACAATACATTTTAGTAATAGAGTAAACTAATCATTAAATTGAGATTTGCATTGGATGAGCATTTCTTTACTGCGTAATTGCAATTGTACTGAAAATTCGACATCAATAGTTTATGAGCTCAGCATAAGATTTAAAAAATTCTTGTTAGCTTATAGTTATATTTAGATATATGAATAATTTCATTACATCATACCATCTTTTATTTAATACCAATATTTAATTTCCAATTGATTTGTTACATTAATACAATTGAATTATTTAAATTTATAAGTAATGAACCCTTTTTTATGCAGTCTGTCCAAGATAGTGTCCCCAGTATGCAAAATTGCAAAATAACCTCTGCATATTAAAATCTCTGGCCATAGTGACTGGATTGTCTGTCCTCCATTTGAGCATAATGTCCTGGGTTGTCCATCCATAACTTGCCATTTGAATCGGACATTTTTGTAAATCCAGTGGATAAGCTCTTAGATCCATGGGGCACGAAAGAAGTAAAGTGATTCGATAACTTTGCAAAACTTTTCCATCTGGATAAATCCTTGTGAACAAGTTGGGAATCATGAGTTCGTGTAGACGACTATCTTTTTTCGTTACTGAAAAAGATATCGGGTAGCCAAATCCTGTGTGCTAATACCAATTGAAGATACTTGATATTTCTTTGTATTTGAGAATACCTAGGGAGATTGAAACTTCATAAGGAAATACACATTTTACAAAATGGATCAATGTTACCCAGCATAATAAAATGAGGCTTGTGATAATACTTACACAGATTTTATCCGAATTCTTACTTTAATCTGGGGTCTATCCATTCCTGTCGATACGTCATTTGAACCGAATATTGCATTCGAATATCATCAATATTCTCAATGGATCGAATATGCAGACTTACTTGTACAACAGTAGGCCCAGTCCCGTTTAATCCTGGGGGTCGAAGTTTTGTATCATAATCAGCCTCGTCTAACATTTTTGAGAAAATCTCGATTTTTCTCCCCATCGAATTTATATCTTCGTCGAAAAATGGTTCCATAGTTGATTTGTGAATGCTTCCAGAGCGTGAATCAGGCAATGCCAATCTCGAAATTCCAGCAACTTTTGCATGTTGATGATTAAACGCGTGTCCACAAAGGGGTGGATAAATAAGGAGGATAAGCGTCCACCACCACACGAGTGGAATCTCTGGGAAACATGACCGCAGCACCATTTTAATGCAAACTTTTGTACATTGAAAAGATACTTGTCTTTTGTGTTATGATGAACCAAATTCATAGCATTACTGAGAATGGGATTAGATTTTAATATACAGTTTGAGTTTAGTATTGGTAAAATGATGCCATTTCGATTTCGTCTCTACGAGTTAAATATACACTTTGTTTGTGAAATCTTAATGTGAAAGCGAGTGACTTAAATGATATGCTTTTATTTTAGGATGGTTTTTAACCAGCCTGTCTCGAACGAAATGTTGTTGTGCATTAATTGTACCACTGCCAGAAACGCAATGCATGTCTCATTTCATGTTAATGTGTGAAGTTTTAATGATGCGTATACTCCAAAGAATGCTGTAAATCCGGTGGTAACAGCTCAAACAATTATTCATGGAGACTTTTTTTATCGTTTCGTTTAAGAAAATTGACTGTTTCGATGTGATCGCCAAGAAAGATAATATATATCCGACATAACATAAAAGCTGCGAGTTTAAAACTTCCGATTGATACGGATAAATTAATCATCATGCACATCTCCTCTTGATTAAATAATAAATGTATATTTGTATACTCAACAATTCTTGGTTCCATCATCTGAACGATTTAATTCGAGTAAATCAATCTTAATATTTAAGTACAATTCGTCAAATCAGAATAATAATAATAATAATAAAATGTTTATAATATGGCAATAATTTCAGAACTTTTGTTCCCCTTTCTTGATTGATCTCACATAGTTAGAAAAGAAATTACTACAATTCTAACAATAGCATAAATAATCCACAATTTCTTCTGTCTTGGATATTGATACAACTTGTAGGTATCGCCCACCAATAATCTATCATCACAGTCGCAAAATAAAAGTTATTTAAGTAGCAAAACAAAGGTGTATAGTGACGACATAGTAATTAAGCAACAGTTGCAGACAAATCGACAAAATATGATAAAAACGATATAACCGTAACAAATAAATGCATAGGACGAGGAGTTTGAGAGTCGATCTGCTATTCATCAACCTATATAATGTTGCATTTTATAATTCTTTTCCCATGTGAAGTATTTCACAAAAGTAAATGTTACAAGGGAATGACTTAATTAGAAATTAATATGGCCACCCTATTTTTAACTGCCGTATTAGGGCGTAACATAACCATAACATGCGTCCCTCCCTGAAATGGTGGTAACGAAGACGCGTAGCTTTTCATCTGTTCGTCATTTGTTCTAATTTTATACGATTCTCTACTCAATAACAACTAAGAAGTAATATTACTAATAAAAAATACCGACTAATTTACTACTAATTGCGTAAAACAGGAAACATTTTCAGTTCTTTTCATATTTTATATTATCCTACTAAATTAACTATAGTATAAGTCAAATCTGATAAATGTTGCTGTGTGTTGCTCCAGTCCAGGCGAGATATAATATATACAATATCTAAAATCTAGCGGCACTCGTATATATTCATTAATTTAAAAACGTGGTCTAGCTTATGGTCATCTTTTCTTCTTATCAAGTCCACCAAGACTTAAATCAATATCTGGAGTGGATGGTGGCGTCACTTGGGATGGGATGAACCCAAGTGTTTTCAGTACGTAACTCACCCTGGATATTAATGCGTCTTTATATCTGTAAAATTACAAATAGATTAGACTAGAATATTAAGAAAGTGCCCTTTGAAAACCTTGAAATATTTTATCTCATACCTCCAAATCGTCGTATCCAGTACAGAATTAGCTTTATATTCTTTATCACAATTTTTCAACGCTTTAACACAAGTCGCCCTATAATGCTGCAATTGAGCAAACTCAGTCGGAACAGGAAAAGAAGTGCATGAGCCGTTCAAACAGGCCAAAGGAAAATGATTATGAAGTGTGATGACGCGTTCTGGATTATGAAAACATTTTACATATTGTCCAGGTTTTGTATAGTTTCGGGAACGGTATACATGCTGTAAGGGAAAAACAGGGGATTAAAACTTATGACTGACTCATTACCCATCACAATTATCCTATCCTCCATTTTTTCAAAATGAATTCTACATTATAATTATACACACCTGCAACATATGCATGTATCTAGGCATCCCTTGGAACCAATCGTGTCCATGCATCATGTCATCCATGAAATAAATGTTTCTAAAATTGTACGAAGCCCTGGAATCGTTTCGAGACTGTCTTGCCTTCGCATCCACTGCAACCATGAGCTCTTTCCAAGATGAGCCTTTCATCGGCA
This sequence comes from Folsomia fimetaria, assembly GCA_034695645.1. NCBI lineage: Eukaryota > Metazoa > Arthropoda > Collembola > Entomobryomorpha > Isotomidae > Folsomia > Folsomia fimetaria. The sequence goes on from JAQFZJ010000059.1 coordinate 5,364, forward strand.
TAATGACTTCGTCGATATCGAGTAGGGCGATATATTCATATTGGTATAGATTCCTGTAGAGGCAGTCGTTGTATGGGATGACTTCATTTTGACGCTTATGATTCACCTAAAATACGACAATTTTGTTAAATAAGGGATATAACCAAATACCGTCCATAGATGTCACCTTTTTGCCAAGATAGATATGCCGAATGCGAGGATCGTTGGGTTGGCCGCCTGGTAAAGTGAGGGGAGTGACATCAATCTGTCCAGTGGATTGGAAGTAGCGTAATACTTTAGTTATGTTGGGATGGACGGCAAGTTCGTAGAAAAATATTTTATCAGCGCCTAATAATCCGAGAAGTTCGATCCATTCAACCAGACGAACGCTGAGGTCTTCATGAAGAAAGTCGAGACCTTTTACGCATACGGCGAACCCCTTCTTTTGCGGAGGCCGATCGTAAAGGACCCTCAAATTATTATTGGCACCGTGACAAGGTTTCTCAACAACTGAGATGGACCGGGGTACCTACACCAAAATAGAGGAATGATACGTACTTAACGAATTCAATGGTTTAGTTGTCATCGTATCATCGTACCTTTTTATGATGGGTCTTAGGTATCTGACAAGCTAATAAATAGGGCTGGAAAACGCCCTGCTTATAATTCCCCCATTTTGAGAACCAAATGTACTTGTATTCCAATACTTTCGCGAATACTGGTTCCTTCTCGTGCTCAAACCAGAATTGGCAGTAAGAGCTCACATTTGGCTCAATACGATCCATCATCCCTAGGATTCGGACAGAGGGACCAAGTCTAGCAAAAATTACAGAAAATGTATATATTTATCGTGTTTTGATTTTGTTCCTATTTATTTTGTGTACTTATACACTTACCTATTTCTGCTTCGCACATCATAGTACGCCCCGTACATGTGTAGCGTCCCATTACTCGTTCGCAACGTTTGCCAGTATGAATTTGAAAACTCGAGATCATAAATTGTAGGAAAACGTGCACAAGACGAATTTTTATAAAACTTTGGCCCATCCTTAATCCCTCCAAGGATGTAGGGTGGGAGTGGAATGTTACGAATTGTCCCTGCTGCTTCCAAAATAAGTTCTTCAATTGTTCTCGTCTCTTTATCCACCAGGGGTTCATCCTCAAGAAAATTCTACAAACAATACAAAGTAACTCAATGTATATATTTTCACCTTATCGAACAAATAAAACCAAATTATATTATTATTAATTACGGATGATTTCAAAATTGATGCTATAGTCGTTGTCGTTGATGTAGAACCTTGAACACTTGACTGAATCGAAGGGGACGCAGCTGCTGCATTAGCACTTGCGATCACACTGCTTATTGCTTTGTCCAAATTCTTAAAGAGCTTTACACCTTCCGTGCTACTGCTGGTACTATTGACCTGGAAAATTATAATGTGGGTTCTTAATTATTTGGGCTACCAACTTCAAAATTCAACCCCACATTTCTTTCATATACATATATGCACTTACCTTGTTACCACCACCATCGCTTCCCCCATTAATACTGCTGCTACTCGTACTTTGACTAGAAGAAAGTAATGCTAAGTCTACCTCATAGTTATTGAGAATTGAATTCAGCCTGAGTGAGGATGCTACACCCCCATGATGACCTAGTTCACCCCCACCATCCCGCACAACGAAATGGAACACACCATACACCATGCACAACCAGAGGAGGATGAGTAATGATCTCCGCAGGGGACGGCCTGCTAGTTGACGTATCCCCCCACCAACTCCTCTGGGTGATGGCAGCATTCTTAGTGATTAATCACTATTCGTCCTGCACGTGAGTCTGAAAATAAAAGACAAAAACCCATAAGATTCATTATAATCCAAAATCTCAATTTGACACAATTTCATCAAAATCATAAAATGCAAAATTGTTATTATTAAGCCAACATGATTTAATTTTGTCATTATTTTCTTCTATATATCAACTTAATTTCATTATTATCGACTTGAAATAATTCTCAACGATGATTACGAGACAAGAGAAGGCGAAAGTGCATCCTTCAACGGACAATACAATTATTTATGACTTTATGCCTGCTCATTTCATTATTGCATTATTGATTATTGCAAAAATTATAATATTTTCATTACATCCTCATTTGCATAAATCCTAAGTTAAGACACTTAACGACTTAACTAACGTCCATTTTATACGCCTCGCCAATGGTGGTTGGTAAAAAAAATCATTATGGTACTTCTTGAGAGTTTGAGTTGAGTCGTCAATATAATGATGGACATAAGATTAGGTAGGTTTCCACTGCTGTGTGATAATTACTACCCACTGATATAGATAGAAACAACTGCTGCATGCATTCGCTTATTTGCCATAACGGTTACTTTCACATCTTTTTAAACCCATCATACTTTATTTAGCTTAAGCTTTCATCGTGCTTGTACACAAAGATATACGACGTTTGGTCTTCTGCGTGACAATTGGCAATAATCAATCTAGTTCATCTCCTTAATTCCTCCTCCTCCTTCAGTGTGAAACTTATAAGAAAGGTAAGGTAAGGCACGGTGATTGCATATCTGTATAAATAAGCAATGCAAATTCATCGTGGTTTGGTTTGCATACTGACGTAATATAACAAAATTCTACTACGAAAACAGGCTTAAGACGTAGTAAGTAGTAGTGATTTAGTGAAGAACTCTATTTAGATACAAATGTATGCAGTAAAGTAAGAAACAATGAAAGTAAAAGAATTATTGTCAAACAATCGCAGTCAGTGTGCTGTTGTATGTGGAATACTGAATTTAATTAAGTCGTCAAACTAAATAATAAAGAATTATGAGATGAAAATGAATGTGTGACACACGGGATGAACCCCAAAAAATGATGATGAGATAATAAACGACACGCCAAATGTCAAAAAGATGTGTGATTGCGTGACTATACATTTTTCTATATATGACGATTTCGCTTTTACTTTTTGTCAAATATTTGGTTATTTTATTTTTTAACATGGTCCTGTGAACCGTTTGCTTGCAGTCTTGGAAAAATAATGGGATTCGTCTTCTTCAGTCAGTCCAAAGATTCAGCAGGTTGTTAATTCCTAGTTTATTATTTTGAGCATTCATATTCCGAGAGAGAGAGTTTGTTTTAGTTTAAGCTAAATTATGATGGAAATTGTCACCCGTGCATAATACTGTAATAATTGTGTCCTAATATATGGACATATAGCAGCAGACCATGAAAATGAGTAAATATACCAACTAACATCACGTCATATTTATATAATGGATGCATCATCCCTTCTCGTCTTGCTTGGGTAAGGTTAACTTGATAAGCCTAATTTTAAAACGGGGTTTTGTCACACGCAAAACGCCCAAAATGCAATCTCATTAATAATTCAACGATAATAGGATTCATGAGCGAAAAACATGCATTCTGTCCGGGAGCAATGTGCTGGTTACTTGGATGCACATCATAATAATTAATTAATTCCGCTAATTTTTAATGATACACACAACAAACTATGACGATTTCGTGCTTATCGACGCTAAAAATTGTATACACGTGTACATATAAACAGATATATATATACATATACATCTCCAACCGCTAAATTGTTCATTTCCTGGATTCGTGTCGTTCAGATGGATGGATGAAGATTATCATTAAATGGTGGACAAGCCTTATTTTAGAAACTATTCATATCATTCTATTTTCATTTTTTACGACCACGACAATGCGACACGAATTCCAAACTAGCCAGTGTCATGTTCTTGTCATCAACAATCAATATCAATTATCGCTTTTAGCAACAACGCAGAAATCTTCGCAAAAAACTTAGCCAGGATGGATGATGCATGATGTCATTATCAAATATCTTATAGCATTCTCCACAATTCACAATTTCATCCAGCAAAGCAACCATATATCTTGTATGCAGAACTAAGGTAAAAATAATAATAATTGCATTAAGTCGGCATCTTGTTGGATCTGCTGCATCATTACCAACTCATTATTATGGCACTATTATTTTTACCTTTTAGCAAGGAGACGAGACTGATTGATTGGGCTTTACAAATAAAAATGTTGTCATGCATATTTACCACCACATTATAATCCTATTCCTATTTTACCTAAACAAGTCGAGGCTAAAAATTATTGCATCCTTCTGTAAGCTGAAGGAATCGTGGCCCGTCCAGTTAGTTTAGTCCAGGGCCAATGCCAATAATTATGTACCAGAAGAAACAATAACTCCGACTGAAAAAAATACTAATTCTATAAAAACAATGCAATTACAATTCTTCTCAAACATAATATTTTCCATAAGTAAATGATACAAAGCGCTAAAAACCTTAATCATAAATTGTCAGTAATGTTAATCAGTTTTGGGTTTTCTGAGGAAATCCTTATTTAAAAAATTCGCTCGTATCCACAAAAAGTGTCTTTGAAATGGTTGGACACATTATGATCCATCCAAACACACACGCATTCACCTTGTCGTAACTTTGTCACCAAAACTGTCCGTCTCTATTTTATTTTGCAAACCATGAACAGTCAAAATCATAATAATTAATAGTATTTAGTATTTATCCTTTCAAAAATAATAATGATGATAAGCTCCATTCCAGGACTCATCCTCATCATCTTTTCTTTCGCATTGTTCCAGCTATTTAATCATGATCCTTAACATCATGCTTCATATTTTCTATAGGATGAGTAGTACTTACATGATGAGCACACGATTATTACTATTATAAACAATTAAGTAATAGGTGAATTGGAAAATATGGATTATTTCCAGGCAACTTAATTTTTAAAATGACACATATCAACATCATGCTTATAATTATTCTACACTTTGTCATTCAAAAATAATGAATATGAAGACTACACTAGTCATTATACATAAGTTTATGTATTGGTATGAGCAAAGGATTTCTCATAATATCTCAAAATGACGATGATAAAATTCAGAATAAGCTGGTGCACCATTGATTGAAGATTATATTTACAACGATGATATGCATCATTGATCCCTTCAAGTTTGTTGTTTCATTGTTGTATATGTGATGTCATACAATTTAATGGTGGTAAATTCTTCGGTACAAGTAAAATTTGTAAAGTTGTCTTTAGCTCAACGCTTTACTCATTATAAAATCAAGGACTTTCTGGTGAAGAAGAATTGTCATGCGAAAAAATATTGGCGTATATACAAACAACGTTAAACTAAAATGCGCATCATCAAAGCAGTGCTATAGATTGTTGCATTTGCAGAAGACAGAAAAGATTATGATCTGATGATGGTTGTTTGAACGAAGATTTTGTAATAAGCTGGACCAGGATGTCTTAAACAATGGCATCATCATTCATATGATCTTCTTCATTTCTATGCATGCATCATCAATAAATTTGTGAAGTCATCGTTTGGCTTAATGCGCGATGAAAATTTGCAAATTTAAGGAATTTGTCAAAATTTGATATAATTTGTATCAAATTAACATTTATTCTATTATAACATTGTTATCACGATGAGTATCAATCAGTAATTTATGTATATAGATACATAGTGTATAATAATCAATTAGCAATCAATTACCAGTTAGAAAATGAGCTTGCGTATAATGAATAAAAGGCAGGAAATGTGATGCAATATTAACTCATCGAATCAAATTTGATAACAACTACTTCAGCCAAACAATTCTAGGATTTCATAAAGGACAAAATTAATGCTAGGAAGAAAAAGATGAGGAAACCTGATCAACAACTTTGAATGTGACCTTTTATATTTTTGATTAAATCTGCCTTTGCTGTATGCATTTGATTTGAACCAGCCAAGATGTCGGATTAATTTATGCACCATGCATGTCTAACAAATAAAACTAGACCTTATTCGCACCAACAATCGTCATTATTGGTGGAAGTGACAATAATGAAATTCTATAGATGATGACGAGACGTCAAGAATCTCGTCTGGGCCAATAGTAAACTCATTGTCACACGAGAATCCGTGACCATGTATTTTATTCAAGATTTCATATGTATTGCTCCTTAGCTCAATTTTATCATCATGACTTATCCATCATCACATCACACACTAAGAAACAATGATAACAATCTTTTATTAATATAATAAGAATTGCTCTCATTTTACCCGCAAAATCAGCAATACAATTTTTGACAATGCACAAATTCGGTAATGATTCTCATCATTATATACCCGTGCCGAATTTGTAAATAGATATGTATAACATACATAATTCTTTGTGTAACAGTGTATTAGAAAATATTCCATATTTGAAAGAACTTCGTATTTGACATACTTGCTAAATCATTTATTTATTAGAATTCAGAATTTCAGAATGATACTAGTTTCACTCCAAAACAATCCCATCTAAAAATCTAAAAATTCCAGATAGATTTTTCAACTTTGTATAGTGATACATACTCATAGCTAAATGGATTGCACTGCTATTGTTTGCTATTATAGTCATCATTTGCACTATACTCAGAAATCCATAACGTAATAATGGATTGGGTTTGGCTTTAAGGCCACAACAACGACGACAACGACGCAACACAATCACGGCACGACATTCGAACATATACATACAATGACACAACTTACTACTGAACTGAGGAAGACCTTGTCCCTTAACTTAAGTGTGTATCCAACTAAACAAATAAAATGATGACTTTCCGTCTCCGTGTACATTATACATAAGGCACTTAAGACGATGATGACGTTTAGCATAATGCTAATTAGCATTGATGATTTTACTTAAATAGAATTAACTCCTTTGCATTATCCCGTTTCATTAATGATTAAAAAATTACAGAAATATATATACAGATACATAGTCAATTGCACAATGAATGAGACAACGAAATACGAAATCTATTCTTCATCTGCTGAGGACAAGGTTAGTTTGGTTTGGTGCTTCTTCTGTTGTAAACAATTTTAATTTGAAAAATGCAATATATCACCACACCACATTTGCAATAATATTGTGGTTGGTAGCCGCATATTGTGAGTACCGTCCATCTCCATCTTTTCAAGTCACGATTGAGACTCATGCTGAAGGATATATTCATTATCAATAATGTGTATATTAGATATTTATATATCATCATATTATACATACGAATAAGTTTTATGCTTAATTAAGTGTTTGCAATACATCTCCGGAAATGTTTCGTCATTAGAATGACGCCATAGATTTAGGCAACGGCGACCGGTCCATGAAGAGTATAATGGAGATTAAAATCAATCATATTCGTTTATATTTTAAATTTTATGAATTATATTACAATTATTAAACACTCTCTTTTATACCGTATTTTTATTGTTATTTCTTCATGTCTATAAATTGATCCCCTCCGCCACCCCCCATTTACCTTGCATGCTTTATACACACATAAATGAATATTTTATTAAATATTAATACTACACTAAAATGTCTTCAATCGTATTCATTCTTACTCAATAATACTTTTATTAAGGAAAAGGAAACGTCTAAAACACTAGCATAATTTCACACACAAGGCGAATTGATTTTACTTTTTATAATTATTCAAATAATAGCATGGATAGATTATACACGACACCGTCTTAAGAAATGATGACCATACGCATCACGGATCACAAATCAGTGCAATTCAATTATACACATTTTTAAAATTTTTAACTGTTCATTTGGAGATTCTATACACAACATGACCACTACCTCACTATTTTAGTCATCCATACTAACTATACAATTGGTCTGATCAGTCAACAGTTTTGTTGATATTTCATTTCAAAATTTCAATTAGCAGCACACCACCACTTTGCATCACTATCACTTCTCGTGCATGATTGTCATTTAGTTACCTGCTTTTACTGCACTCATTATTGTCACCCACCGCAATAGTAATATGCAAGCAAAGCAAAGCAAAACCTTCTTGCTACAAGTACATCTACAACAACTTCACATTATTGTGTGATTCTTCTCTTTAACTTCTCAATCCATCCATTCTATTCTATTCTATTTCAAGCAAGTTTTATCGTTTGTTGCAATCGAGGCATGTAAGTAAGTGTCCATTCTATTAATTTCTTTCCTTCCTTCATCCATCGTCACCTATACGAACGCTTCAAATCTTGTTCAATATAATAATAAGTTAATGTGTTAGTTAGACACTTATGCATGCCTAATAGTATGCGGACATAAGAAGACGAAGAAGAAGACCAAGATTTGTGATATGTCGAAATTAAGTGAGTGGACTCAATTCAATAAAATATAATCTAATAACACAATTGTGCTGTAACCAGAGCAGCTAACTAACTAACTATTTACTATGCCAATAAGAATAAGCTTGTAATAATGCATGTATGGGAAATGCCGCACATCTTTTCCAATCCATGTAGAATATATACATGTGTTAAATTATACCAATTGTATAATAAATAGAAATTTATTAATATATGTAATGTGGACCAAAGTAAGTGTGGTGTGGTGAAATATGAGACTATATAGTCATGCACATTTTAAAATCGAAGTTATAAAATATTACCAGATAAAACGGTTAGGTATTAAAATTGGCTAGTTATGTTGGTTATATATGTAGTTTATGTAAGTAAGTGTAGTTGTTATTTTTTGTAGACAGTGCAAACTTCGTCTTATTTCTTGGAATTTAATCTGTTAAGGCAGGAAGATGGGTACATATGTATTGGGTGTTGGCATATGAGCTATAATTGCATAATCTCAGATTTTGCATGGTTATACGCCTTCTCAACATTTCCTTTATGTAATGTGGTAGCATACAAATTAAATGATGCGTGGAATTTTAAGGGTGTTATTCATCATGTATATATCATCTGCATATTCACATTAGCAAAAATGCTATGCTAGTATGACTGGCTTAATTTTATTTACGAAGCAGAACAATTCTATAACCAAAATATTGCAAATGGACGAACGAGACGAATTTCATTTAAGGTCAAATTCGAATAGCTGGACTGGATGTTGAGAAGAATCAAAGAGTTGAATAATCAGAAGAATGGCGAACAGAATGTTTGCATATTGCAATTGTATATGTAATGATTCATAAGTGGGAGAGTTGCATGCTCACTTTTCTTGCTCGCTGTGCTGTATAAGTAAGTGTGTGAATTTATTGCAAACAAACTGCAGCAACTGCTTAATAATTGCATCGTCGTCAACTATGATTATGAAAATAAGTGCCCCACCCTGCCCCTGTATATGCTGCATGTGTGTGGTAATATGATGATGATGACCTTCTTGATCTACACCACCCTAAAATAATATGTAAATAGTGATAAAGTAAATCACATTGTCAAGAATTTCGAATCCTAAATTTCTTGAATTGTATCCACGTCGAAACTCAAATCGCAAATAAATTGGTTCCAAATTGGAATTATAATACTATAATTTGACAATTTGTAATTTAATAGATGCAACAAAATAATCAAACACAGATGACGATATGAAAAAGCATGACAAATAATGAATATAAATTGTAAGGAAGCTTGATTGACCAGTACAGGCATATGAGCGCATACATGTTAATTGGTGAAGGAGAGAGAATCATTTATTATGGTTACACTGTTATTCATTCAACATCTCAAATTTGATTGAATAAACAAAAACGTTACTAGCAATATTGCGTCATTATTATAGTCCTCGTCGTCAGCTCCTAATTCAATATTATTTATTATTCATTTTCCCACATGCTTTTATGTATATTCAATTTAGTCCAATTCTACGATATATGCAATAACAATAATCACATTTGTTAGACATTTTGATTTTGCTGCCAACTTGACAACTTATCAAAAAGAATTACATTCTCCCTGTAAAAAGTACTTTAGCATTTCAATCGTTTCAAAAGAAATCAAAAGTTGAGAATCATTCTCCTTCTTCCTTCCTCCAGACATTTATCGAAACTATTATATGTCACTCTCTTCGTTACTATAGCCGAATCTAAAGCATTGTTAATAAGAAATGGACGAAATGGAAAACGATTAAAAGTGAACAAAGCCATCGTCAGATCAGAGTCATGGTTTGAATTTGAAATTCTTTTCTTTTCAGTTCATCTTTCCTTTAAAGGATGGCAATAAGAAGTAATGGAAAAGATGCATGCATGGTGAATGGTGATGGCAATACATTATAGGAAGAAGGAGCTGATGATGATGATGATTGCAGAATAAATACTTTATACTGCAGATCCATTTTTATGGAGAGGGCAAATACCCATCCGTTTCCAATAAAAATAACAATGTAATGAAACGATGAACTGCATATAACATCCGTCCGTCCGATCGCATCTCTTCTTCCTTTCACGCTATCATTGGTAAACTTGGTGAGTGCAATCTGCAAAAAAAAGTGTTTCATCGTCTTGCATCCATCTAGATGCTAGATGTACTGGACGGACTGAATATTGGACATGGTAGAAGACTTGATTGAATTGGCATATCTTTTTTGCTTCATGCTTGTTTAGTTTAAGCAACAGTTTTGCAAGTGTCAGGGGGTGACACGAGATCTGGACCCTTTTTTTAGTGGAACAAATTAGCCTACACAGAGAGGTCAAACAACATGCCATCGATTTCTGTTAGCCTCGTTAGCCACATTTATTATTCAGAAAGAATGAAGCCAAATTATGGCGGATATGACCAGATCAGTCATTTTCATACAGAATTAACATCTAACATGCATTTCAGAAGGACACAAAATCTGCAAAATACTAGAAGCAGAATCCATACAAACTACAACGAAACTGAATAATATTGCAACAACGCTTCCAAAATAAATGTATCAAGTTCCATCATATCAAGAAGTTCATGCATCTCATCTCATCATATATGAATCTCGTACCAAGCTCCACTCCACAAGAAAAAAATTTGCCATTATTCTTCGTACTCATTTTCGCCATTCCGTCCAAACCACACTGCCTAACGAACCATGATGTTCTGTACTCATGCAAACTCTTATTTTTTGGACAAGGTTGTCCATACTTACATTTGCAAACAAAATAATTTATTTCACACATTTAGAAATACAAAGAAATGTAAATGTGGATCTTTTTTTGCAACCCAAAAATTTTGGTTGGACAAAACAGCATCATCTCTCTTTTCACTTATTTGCTCCATTTTTACACTTTACCTAACTTTGTGACATATCCTATTTTTCAAAACTTGTCATGATTGTGCAGTTTGTTAAAAAAAATGTGTGGAAATAGAAAGAAATGAGAGTTAAGAATGACCACCTGTTTGACGTGGAAATGCACTCGCTAATTTTTGCCATTCTTCTTTTTGTACATCGCATTAGATTAGAATACAAATGGAGGTAGTGGTTCGAGTAAGTGTATAATATATTTTATTTATATGTGAGGATGAAAAGGAGAGTGCTCTCATTTCAGAAGTGAGCAAGCACATAAGAAAAGAAGCCAAATCTTGAATTTAACAGGAGCATATTGTAAAAAACATTATTATGCATTCACCAAATGTAGTCAATTGTGGATGGAGTAATGTCCATTTTGAGTATAGAAGCTGGCTGGCTAGTGTTAAGTAAAAATACTATGCAAAATTAAATTGGCTTATTTTCGCAATGCTAAAACGATCACGGGAATTGCATGAGGGGAAAGAATTAACACTGGATGGAATCATAAAAGAAGTTACAAACAAGCTTGCAAAAAAATACGCGGTTTTTTCATCATCGGAATAAAATTAAGAGTCAGAATGACTCTAGTTTGCATTGATAAGGACAAAGTTAGCTAGCTCACAAATTGTAATAAATGAACTTTTTAAATAATTCAGATGAGGTGTTTAACAACTTATCTTGTTTTGAAATTTGATTTAATGATATTCACCATGTCAAAAATCTATAATTGTGATAACCAATTGCATGATAAGATGACCAAAGTGTAATTTTCTGTTGCTTCCAACAACTGCGGAAACTATGCAAGTTAATTTATCGTCCTCATTTAATGATTCCTTATTACATTGCACTGTGCCCAGCAACTTGGCTACTTATTACTAACAAGGACACATCCAAATTAAAATGATACCGACAAATAAATGTTCAAGTCAAATTTAAACGAATTTTAAACGACATTTAATTGTAATGAATGATAATGATACGTTTTTAACTTTTATAGTTTTGAAACCGCAGCATAATAATATGCACAATGCTAATAACTGACATGAAACCACGGTGTCATTTTTTTACAATTGTCGCAGATGGTACATCATTTCATCCGTTTGTAAAGATGAAGATTCCATTTACCACATACTTATATTTCTACCATTTCTAAATTTATATGTCTTTCGTCTTATTGTCTCTACCAAACCGGCCTGGCTGCAAACCAACTAAAAACTGTATACATACGAACGAACGGGTTTTTTTGATAAGTTGTTGACTTTAGGACACAAATAATAAAGTACTCCTTCGACATGTTTTTCCCAAACTATTTATATTTTGAACGTGAAAATAAGGACTCCTTCATTTTCAGGTTTGTGATACGAATCACATGCTCAAAACATGCAATTGAATGAATGCAGGTGCATAAACACAAATAATAATAATTTCGGTCACCCTTCTTCTTTTTACTATAACTATTGAACTGATACGGTGGGATTATGAATGTCGCTATGTATGGTCTACCTCTATTATTAAGTATAAGGACTTTACGTCAATTGAAGTGCAGGCCCTTCTTGTCTCAATACATAGGTAGACACGGAAAAAAGAAAAAGGGTAGGGCAGGGCTCCCATTATACAAGCTTATGCACGCTTAAGTGAATGCTTACTAACAATTTCAAAAAGTGTTTAACCTTCATTTAAAAAATAAGTTTCTTAACATGCTAAAAAAAATAATCTCAGATTGTACTTCTTTGAATGATGCAGATTTTACATTTCATATTTCAAATTAAATTAAAAATCACGAAACAATACTTACCTATAATTCTCTTCTATATGATCTTCTCCACCGTGGTGCTTTCAATCACTCTCAAAGATGAGAGGATTTTTAGTTAATTCCAAATTTTTCCAGACTTGATAATCGAAAAACGGATAGACACAGAAAGATGACTCTGTTTCTTCTCACTTAACTCTTCAATTCAATCTGTTCTGCTCAATTTCACAAACTTATCAAATTCCAGCCAAGAATGGTATCAAATCAAGAGTTCTGTTCTGCTTCTGATTCATCAAGTGGTAATCTCCACCACCCTCCTCCCTGCAACTTTACTACTGCAATTTGTTCTCATCGTTACAAATCCATGAAAACACCGCTGTCTTATTATTGTTAGCCTATAAAAATAATAATAATTCAATTATATAATTATATACTGTCACATTGTCAGTTCAGTCCGGAATAATTGCACAATCTTTTTTCCCCAGTCTCAATTTTCCCAGCTGGTAGTCCTCACTAACTCACTCACTCGGGTAGCATTCTTGTTCCGGTGATTGTGATAAGATTATCTGTTTCCTCGACATTTCTTCCAGAAGAAGACTTCGTCTTATGGCAAAATCATCCTTCTTTCACACCTGAGAGTCAAGTTCACTCTTCACGTAATAATAATAACGTAACCAACATGGATAGTATTATTATTGTGTCCTTTTTGCACAGAATACAGAGACGATTCTTCTTCTTCTTGATGTACAGCTACAGTACCACGAACCATCACTTGCAGAACAAGTTTCTTGACTGAACTGCACCTCGCACACAACTGTGGGACCAGACCAACTCTTTAGAAGATCGAGTCCTTCTCGTCGTCGAATATATATTCGCCTTAGTAGTATTCCCACTTTTGGAGTGTATAGAAAAGAGTACATCCATAAAAGCAGGCGTCATTAAAATGACCACATCATGTTCAATGCTGGGCAAAAGGATTCTTTCAATGTTCTTTATGGTTGCTACAAAACTTGTATATACCCGTGAGTCGAGTGTGGGGCAATTATTATTGGCTTGGCCAGCCAAATAAGCGTTGTTATTATGAGAATGAAATTCTTTGGTGTATAAAAAAGCTGCCCAGGGCCATCATCCTCTCTCAACAAAATTTACCATTTACACATACACAACACACACAGCGTAGGCAAAACCCTTTAAGAAGAAGAAAAGGAAGGGTGACTACAACAACTTGCTGCTTAAGAAAACTGGTGATGATGATCATAATGTGATGCCTCACCCGTATTTTATGAACTTAACTTATTATACGTATGTGGACGTAGCAAGTAGCATACAAAATGAGGAGTGCAGGAATGCAATGGACCTTGGTTTTTCTTTGCAAGATCATCATCATACACAAAAGGCAAATAATATGCAAACATTTAGACATATAATTCTTTTGGCCAAGCCGGAATTTGAATCGGAGACATTATTAAACCCGATACAGCGAGGATTTCTGCAGAAAGAGATCATTCTGCTCTGCTACCCGATGTCACACCACACCGGCATTCAACTCAACCATATCGTCCATTTCTGCAAAGGATGCAGAAATATGCATCATTGCATGCATTTATTTTATTTATTTGAATCCTTTTCCCTGATCTGGATATTTATTTACAAGGAAGAAATGATCTCGAAATAAAATGTTGTTGTACAAACAAGCATTCACAAATCCTAAATGTGGCTCAAATAATTAAACGTTTACCAACAATGCAACAATAATAATAATAACAACAACAACAACAACAACATTATCTCTCCCTCCCTGTGCGGTGTATTGGCTTTAATAACTTAAGCGTCACGGTGTTGCATTCTTATTATTATCGGTATTATTTCCATTTCTGTGAGGGATTGCGTTACATTAATAATAAATGACATCATAAGGTGACATTGTTAAACATATCGCACCAAAGGGAGTAAAGAGTCATAAAAGATTTGATTGCCCATAAATTCAAGAAGGTGTACGCCTTTCCTGGGTTTTGTTTGTTAAATGGTTTCATATGGTGTGGAGAGTCCGTAACATCTTCCTTTTTGCATTAAGTGTCAAATTAATTGATAATGGGATGACACCAACAACACCACTTTATTATGCTATGCTTAGGTAGGCTATTCATAAAAGATAAAGAAATCGCCCTAGTTGTCGTTGCATTGAATAAATAAATAAATACGATCAGTTTTATTATTGTGTTCTTTTACTGCTAAAATTAGTTATGGGTTTTAAGTGAGCTATCGCTTTTCACCTGCATGCAAATTTGCAAAAACGTGCAAAAATGTGCAAAATCTAGTGCATTTGAAAAACGTATTTTCCTAGATAAGTTGCTGGCTTTTATGGTTTTAAGGCAAATTCAAAATGTCTAAAAAATGAAGCACAAAATGTAATCATTGTATATTTTGCCAGATTGGAATCCTGATACTATGATATTGCAACCAACCACCCGGTCTTCAAATCTATCCTAGGATCAGTTTCAAGGCTTCACAGATTTAGGAATATGTTTGCTTCGACAGGTGAAGGAAAGTATTGACGAAAATCCAGCAAATTTAAGACGCAGTGATCTTGCTGAAAAAAAACCATATTGGATGAAAGACTGAATCTATATCGCGAATGGGCATAAAGATTGCAATCACATTTAGTGAGGTGCCCTACCATTGAAAAGCAGGTAATAACAATTGGACCATATGTATTAATTTTAGCCCACTACCAAAATGGTAGGTTTTCTGAAAAGTTAAGTATCGCGAATATCTGTATGGCTTCGTTCTTCTTTTCTACCTTGTTCAAGAATTGACAAAGAAAGAAAGTTGTGGACAAAACTTTTTCCATCAAATTCGCCTACATACATTTAAGTAGTTCGTATATACATGCATATTGGATTACAAATTGGCATGACATCACCAATCGCATCTTTTCCAGAAGGAAATTGTTAGCTATGTAATTTCAAAACGGACCAAAATGATGATGAAGATCCAAACTACCCATTTATAACATATAACATTTTATATTATTGAAATTATTTTTGTTACTTATTTATTATTTAATCAAGTCCGTGATTGACACCGGTAGCAATGATTACACAACCTAACTTGTGTAACTTAACATAAACTGTTGTTCATCTACATGTGATTGATTTTTGTATTATTGCATTACGTGTGTGTACTAACCTAACCTGGCCTTAAATCAAGATCGTGCTTCATTGTTTCTTATTTCGTTATATTCAATCTTTTATCATAATCTTATCCCAGTGCACAATCAGACAGCATAACCCTTTTTACTAACTACATAATATATTTCACAGATTGGATCGGTAGCTTATGTATGATGATGGGACGTGGGTGCGTTGCGCAATTAGTTCAAAAATACAAAAAGATCAATTTATTTTACGGGTAATTGCATAATTTTGATCGATCGACCTATATTTTAGAGCAGGTAAGGCAACATTTGTCCCTTTTGTGTGTGTGTGTGGCTCGTCATCTTGTTTTACCTTATTCGCGTGTGTCCATATAACTAGTACTATTAATACAGTGAAAGACAACATTATAATTAATTAGCCATATAAATATGGAAGGTCATAAGGTCACACCACCACGTGTCTGTCTCTGTCTTCACCCCGCCTCCTCTTCAAATAACTCGCGATCCTTCCATTTGACATTGTTACCGAAAATTGAATGGCATGTGGCCACTGTGATATGACCTGATCCTGTCATTAATAATAACATAATCAATTATTGTCCATTTTATAACGCTACAGTTTGTTGGCATTGTTCCTGCCACTACGCTCACTTGATTCATTGTTAGGTTTCATAAATCAACCCAATTCCAAGTGGACAGGATTATATATTATATAATATGTTTAAGTGCATGAGACGATGTTGTTCCTTTGTTGGTCGGAGGAATGGAAGCATGCAATAATTTATTGAGTCGTGGAAAAGAACGGAAGTAAAGTTAAGCAAATACATATTTCAATTTCATATAGTTCAAGAAACAATAATAAGATAGATAGGTTGGTATCATTTATCATCAAGAATTATAGATATCATGCGTATTATCCGTAAGCACAAATCCAGAACATGTATTGAATTGAATGAGATTATTCTTATTATTCGTCCCTCATTGTCACCTCATTCATGTCATAAACTGCAAATTGCATGCATGTCTGCTTCAGATTATTTATTCAGACAGATTCCATTAAAGATTATTCTTTGCGAATCAAGGTAGCAAGTCGGAAATGCAATAAATTCTCAATTCAATTGTTTCCTAAATATTTTGGAATATCAGTATTATTGACCGTCACCAAATTGCATCTGTTTTCCGTTGTCTACTGTTATTTTATTACAAAAATGCAATCCTGCCGGAACAGAGAAATGTAAATGCACCAGTGAATTATGTGCTTTATTTGTCCTCAACTATATAACTAATATTACTATAATTCAAATTTCCAAAATACTGGCTTATTCTCAATTTTTGTCTCATTTGAATTCACATTTATTGATTTCAGAATTAATATTATGCATGTATTTGATATGTCGCAACAAATATTCATGTCAGTCATAATGTTGTTTTTTACGTCCAAGAAGAGTTGTCTCAATCCTTTGTCCTGTCCTCCTCATACATATAATATGCGTCATCTTATCCAAATAAGTAATCTCTTATTCTTCTCCTCGTCATTTATTTCATAGGCACCGAACCGCATTAAAAATCCATACTGTTTAAATCTTTAATAAAAATAGTAATAATAATGAAAACAACCGCACACAAGATTTTCGAAGAATGACACAATATTTCACGGACTAGTGCTCACCATTCATTCGGTCTTATATAATATATTTTTATCTTTGTATTTGTGCAACAACATGAGCCCTGCAAAAGCAATTCACAAATATAAAGCCTGCCTTTATTTTATTTTGGTTACTAACACAATGTCCAAATCCAAATAAAATAGTGTTTGTGTGGTCATTCATAAAAGCAAATAATTATACTTTCAGGTATACAACGACGACATTCATTAGTTATTTCACAAGCTGAAAAATTCGCATTTCACAGTTTGCCGAGATTTACGCAAGCCAAAAAAAGATTATGATGTATTATTATATGTGGATGAATATATATATATATATAAGGATTAAGGAAAGTCAGTCGGCAAATGTTTTTTGAACTTTCTATTTAAATACAATAATAGAATAAGGTAAGTGTGTGAATGTCATCGCTCAATGAGAATCATTCAACCAAACCATTCAAAACACAATGTGTTTGAAATTGTACTAAAAAAAGCGACTCCTGGATGGACAGCAATAATTACGTATTTATGTACAATTGATTATTTTTACATATTATTTTACACTTTAAATCATTATTTCATTATTAACTGACCAAATCACGTATTAATATCCACTTCACCTTCCCACAAGGATCAGCCTTGCATAATTGAAAATATTTCCTAAATTCATTTCTATTTACTACTTCCAATTTAAAAACTTCACGTAGTTAAACAACTTAAAAAAAGTCACACACAAAAGAAAGAAGAATTTGCAATAAAATTTCATCTCAGATTCACACTCACTCACAGAGATTAATACATAAGTATGTCTTAATTGTCATGCATTCTTCTCTTGCAAGCTGTCACCTTCAACGTTTGTAATTTAATTCTTCTTCTCTCAATCATCTCAATCGTGTGGTTAAAATTAAAACACGTCTTAAAAATATTGATGTGCTTATGTCTGCTTGTACAACGCATTTCATTTCATTTTCACATTATGAATTAATATCTTATTTGTTGAGGTTGGTTGGATGGCTGTTGCATAAATGCAGATAATACAAATACTAGCAGGCTTGTTAGGAGGGACACCGCTATGGAAAGGAAAGGAAAAGATATGGGTAACTATTTTATATAACTGTTACTTAATTATTTTATGATCGTCCTTCAGTTATATAATACCGAGTAACACTGCTAATTAGAAAATGGTTGACTGCTGCTATGCATGGGGTGCTGTGCAGGTCCCAGTGGGTGGTCATATATATTAACTCTGTAAGGAGCAAATATGAGTATAAATATACTGACAAATAAATGACGCCAATCATAATAATAATGACGATTGTCAGTAATACTATTAATTTGAGAAGAAAAAACTTATTCTGTTCCAGAAGAATATGATTGCCAATTATAATTATTAAGAAAAAGCGGTGCCAAATTAATTAATTATGAAATTCTAAGCTGTTCCTCATTCGTTATTACAATTTTGTACAATTTTTAAATCTTATTAATTCTCATTGAGATTCTATTTTAAAGTGCATACAGTTTGTTATTAATCAGCATCAGCATCGAAGTTTTAACTTTTTACTCCTGGGATTGCAGTGCCATAAGTGCAGTACATACTTAATTATAAGCATATAATAGGTACAACTTGCTACTAGCTTATAGCTTTATGGATTAACAAGTCAGAAAGAAGGGAAAACTTGCAATAATTTCAATTTGAATGAAATACAATAAGTATTATTAGATTATTTAGGATGAGAGATGAGAGTTTCATCTTCTTCGATTGTGTTATGCACACGTAGCAATCATTTATGATTAAAGCAGACACTAATAAAATTATATATATATATAAACAACTGGTACACTGCTCTGATTTAAAATAGAAAATGGAGATCCCAGCCCAATTAAAAAGTGAAGATAGATATGCACGACACTCATTTTCATTCATTCATTCTGGCGAATATCTTGCTAACCACAATGCAATCACTACCAATGCCTTACAGATTTAGCGAAAGTGATAATGCTACACATTTGCTAATTCAGAGATAATTACATGCAATACAACAATAATGCAAGATGTGCGGTAATACAAAAATTAAACTTCTATGCAGTTTGATTGAATCTGAGTTGCAAATTACCGCATTTGTATTTATTTTTGTAGCGAACGTCTATCTGTATTCATGCAGTTTGTTATACAATTCCACCAATAGTTTATAGGAATTACCTATAGTATAGTGCAAACACAACAATTGATTTCGATAACTTATATAAAAGCAATTTAATTAACATTATCTTCATTAAGAGGCTCATTCAAAAATTACTATGCAATCATAATAGTTTTATCGCTTAAATAATAAACTTTAAAAATACTCAATCAGATAATCTACTTTTTAGGAAAAAAGTACTTTTTACGTGACTACTTCAGTTTCGTTAAATTACGTATTTTTCAAAATTAATAACTCCATGGAACAAGAAACATGTCTATTGGCAATTTGGCATACATGTTTTAAATGGCACTTAAAGTGTAAATCTACGTTTCGTGAAAGCAAGTTCCCTCTGAGCTGCAAGAATTTTGTTGTTCACGGTCTCTAATTCCTTACAAAGGACGCGGAGAGGAGAGTCCAAGGATTGACATTCATTTACTATAAGCGCGTTCAGGTGCCTGATATGTCGAAATGCCTGGAATTGTGTTGTTAATGTTAACTGAGATTTTACTAATGCAACTCAACAGAAAATTATGACATATGTGTTTGCATACCTTTCCAAAATCTTTTGCGGTCGGCATAATCTTATGTTTCTTTGCCCTGCGCGGTGGAGGAGCAATCGTGCTGCGCCCTGATAAGGAGTCGGTGTCACGATAAACATGGCGATGACTTGGATTTACAATTGCTTCACTGGTGGACATCGTCTCTAACGCCTTCGTCTTACTCATCTTCTCTGTAGCCGTTTGCCAATTCGACCACCAATTTAGAATCCGGTCACAATTTTGATCTGTGATGGAGTCTCCGCGACAACAAGGGCCTGGAAACTGAGGGGCGGCGGATGGCAACGAAAAAGACATTACAACTGGAGGGTTTGGTATGATGAGAAAACTCAAAGTATTGTGTTTCTTAACGAGAAATTGTTGTAGGCGATTCGTAACTTATACAAAATTCTTGTCACAATACAATATAACAGACAAGGCAAGCAGTACAGCCAACAACCCACCCCCAACAATACAACCAACGCAACGAAGATGCAATGCCACACTGGGCTATTGATGTATTGATGACATGACGTCTCAAATATTTAATATGTAAAATCTCAAAGTGAACCTCTTCCAAAAGTATTCTCATCTTATCATTTCTAGAATTTCCATAATTTTACAAGCTAATGCAAATCCGACCTTAGCGTTGTTCATTTATTTATCTCTGCTGACTAAAGTCCATAGCCAATATATCATGCAAATCTTCTTTCATCATGCAAAATTTGACTGTTTGGATGTAGAATTTTGAATGAATGATGTATATGATTAATGCTAATTTTGTTATGACTGGAATCCACACAAATATTTGCACATGTTGTAAAATATGATGTGCGAAATATAATGCATGCATAATATAAATATATAGCAATATCGCAGATAAGCGTGTTTTTATATTATACATAAGGTTAACTTTCTCTCTACGAGTCTTCCATAGCCCCAGCTCAGCCACCAGCAGGAAGACCCAACCGACCTTAATCCGCTCAAATCCGCTGTGTGCTGTGCTGTGATGGCTTCTTTTTCTACTGAACTGACTGAGCAAGAAAGAGTGTAGAGCATCCGCTGTTTGTTGAAATTAGTTAATTAATTAATTAATTAACTAACACAGAATAATTGTTATTCTTCCCAGGTTTGTATTCTTTCTTATATAATTGTTCTTCAGCATGGATTTCTGCTGTTATAATGTTGTAATTTGTATGTGTGGAATAGATAGCGGATAATTCTGTTGATTTTAGAGAGAGGTTAATTATCTTATCCATTTAGTAAAGCTGCTAGAGTGCTGGGTTAGATAGATTAGTGCTATTTATTGACCAGTGCCTCCACTACTAAACTAAATTTAATTTACTCATTAATTAATGATTGTTAATTATCATCATTCTTATATTTTTTGGTATTTGGAGTCTTATTTGATAATTAATTGTATACTTCTTTGATTATAGTTTTTTGGGTGGGTATCTGTTACCATCATCATCATCATGTACAATAACAATTTATGGTCCCCTCGGCCTGCCAATCTAAGCGATCCCATCGATGATTTCGAAGATAGAGAGGTGGCCGCATTGCACGAAAGACGCCAGCGGGCGATAGAGAAAGCAGAGAATGATGCATATCTTCATCGGCAGCAAAAAAAAGCGGAGTCTCTTCTTCACCTGCAAAATCCGAACCATCAGCATTATCAGCCTACCAATGACCCTTTTGGCGCAGATAGTGACGAAGACACTGAGGACGCTTCAGAAGACGGCGATCTTCGCGATATTAGAAGCCCGGTCTATTTGAGCGCTAAGGATTTGGATCATCGCCATGGTCCGTTCAAGTCTGCAGCTGCAGGAGGATCATCTCAAATGGATGGAATTAGTATGAATGTCGATAATATTAATGACGGCGAAAGTGAGGATGAACGAAGATTGAAGGAACAGTGAGTTCACAAAATGTTTTGTAATTAATTTTTCTTAATTTCACAATAACGTATACTTGTGTTCATTGTAGAGCATACTTTGACAAGCTAAACATTTTAAAGTCTCAACTTTTGGAATTGGAAGAGCTCAGTCACATTAGATATGTCGAGGGGCTGCATAAGTTAAAGGATGATTTGACCCGCAGGTGAGGATGATTGTTTATTAATTGTTAAATAATTTAACTTGTAATTCTTTTGGCCGGAGAATTTGCTTACGATATGATATCTTTGAATTCAGATTGGAGAACAGCTCTGCATCGTTCGAAATTGAATCACACAAAATTGAACGAGACTATTCCCAAGAACAGAAATTAATTGGGAGAGAATTTGAGGATAAGAAGATTGAGCTGAGAGAAAGTCTGATTAACGAATTGGAAGAGAAAAAGAAGCAGATTGAGATGGAACGGTTAGCAAATTCTTCTTGGTTTTATGTTTAGGGTACAGAACAGAGACGGGAAATAACCCTGCATTCATAAATTATTTATTTATTTCTCTCCAGCTATTCTTATGAGTTAACCTCCGATCCAACTGAAGTGAAGCCGATGAATACTCGCAAGTTGAGACGAAGACCGAATGATCCTGCCCCACTTCCAGAACGTAGAAAGAAGACGTCCCAGCTACAAGTGACATTCCTTCTTGATGACCGAGAAATTGACGAAGATCTGAAAGCTTTTCATAGTGCTTTTGTGGGAGGTTCGAGTATTTCGGGGAAAGGGAAGAAATCTGAAAGTTCCAGAAAAGGTGAGAATTTCCGATAAAAAAATTTTCCGAAAAATTTACAAAAAATAGTAAACACAGTACCCCACCTCGTTCAAGTTTTATTTTCTGTCACTATAATTTCGAATTTTTCCATTTTTTGTATTCCTTAGAAAGTTCCAATTCCACTAAATTCTAATTCCATTAAATTTCAGCTTCATCCATCGAAACAGACTACTCATCTGAATCATCGCACTCTGATTCTAGAATTGAGGATGGAAAGCTATTTTATGAAAAACGATGGTACTTTGCAGTTGCTAAATTCAAAATAGTTTTACCGTCCCGACTCAAAAAATGTTTCATTAAATTGTGCAGGTTTCACCGTGGCCAACCCGTTTTCGTCGAGGGGCAAGGGATGTCCAAAGTCGGTGGTGTGATTTGCAGCATAAGTCAAGATTTGGTTAGAGAAAACTTTCGTTACATTACTATTATATTTAAAGAAAGCATGATCTATATATTTACCCTTCTGTATATTTTTCTAGGTCTGGGTCCGGAAAGTGAGCGACCAAACAAAAATACGAGTTCCAATTGCTTCCCTACAAAAAGGAAGACTATTCATTAAACGACGAGCCAATTAACAATCATAACCATGATAAATGTTTTCTGACAGGGTGTAGAATCTACAATTCCTCAGAGCTCTAAGTTGTTATGTTGAACAAAACGTTGTAAAAATATGGGCTTACTTTTTCATTTTTTTTGTTACTGGAGTTAATATTCTCTTTTCGTACTACATACTTGTTTTCTTGTTAGTTCAGTTTTACACTTTGACCTTTTTATGTAATATTTTATCTTGATAATTCAGAAATATCTCTTCATAGTTAAGTATTTAGCAAGATTCGTAGAATTATTATGTTTATATATTCTCAAGAGCAGCAAATAAATATTCTTATATTGTTCTGTACTACATACATGTTTCTCGATCATGCACAATTGTTTTGGAAATCGCCGGTGGTCCTGTTCTTGCATAAAAGTCACCTCCAGTTTTTGGGTTCCAAAATTTCAAATAGTACAACGTTAGTGCTTGTTACATGATAACATAATACATAGTATAAGTATAGGGCTATATATCATCCATAAGTATTACGGTTCTCCCAGGACAGTATCGATCGCTCGACCCAGGCACAATAAAAACAGCAGTGAGCAGGTTTTATGTAACATTATCACCGGCCACCACTGGTTTTATATGTATGTAAATGATAATAATATTATGGTGTCTACGTGCCATCCACTGCCCATGCACTCACACTAAAATTACAAAACAACAACAGCTACATTATCCAAGAACATGTGTGTACGTGCCACAGAATTGCATAGAACAATAACAAGTTACTACTGCATGTATGTGTTGATTGGGGCAGTATAAAAGAATTTTCTTATAATCAGTGTACATTGAGTATCCTTAAACTGCTTATCGGGTCCTACTAAATACATACAAAAATGCTGGCTGCTCAGGTTATGTCACATGGGTTACCTTTAGTAATTCATGAAGTACCCATTCCAACCCCCGGTGTGGGTGAACTTCTCGTCAGGATCCAAGTCTCAGGCGTTTGTCATACGGATGTCCACGTTCAGATGGGAGACTGGAAGGTAGAACAATCATATTTGTATTTTTCCATAAGTCCATCATCGTCAGAAAACTAATTTTGATTATTTTTTACAAATTATGTTCAGGTGAAGTGTCCCCTCCCGATGACGCCTGGACATGAAGGGGTTGGTATAGTGGCATCCATCGGTGAAGCTGTATCTGCTGTGAATTCTAGCATCAAAGTTGGTGATCGTGTCACCGTTCCTTGGCTTCATTCTTCATGTGGTCAATGTGAACATTGTTGGGCTGGGTGGGAAACAGTTTGTGGATCACAAAAACGAACAGGTTAGTTTTAGAAATCAAAGAATGATAGTAATTAAGAATATATTATATCTTCATTGACATCATATAGGGTTCACAACTCATGGGACTTTTGCACAGGTACCAAAGTTCAATACACGCAACGCATTTGAATTTTGTAATATTTTGTTATGTACATTTTATATCGCTTTAACTCTTTTTGTTCAGTACTGTATAGTCGATGCTTCTTTTGCAATTCCCGTCCCTGATGGTTTGAGTAGCGAACAAGCTGCTGTCATTAGTTGTGCCGGCGTCACGGTCTATAAAGGTCTTAAAGTTTCGGAAGTTAATCCCGGTCAGTGGGTCGTAATTGTGGGAGGGTCAGGAAATTTGGGACATGCTGCAATCCAGTATGCTCTGGCTATGGGTATGCGAGTAATTGGAGTTGGTAAGTCGTAGTATTTTGTAACTTTTCAATAATTGGTAGATAAATTAGCGAGTATCCAATACTCAATTAGTTAAAATCACTGTATTGTAGATTGTGGGCCATCAAAATGTAATTTTATGAAGAGTCTTGGAGCCCACGCTGTAGTGGATGTAACAAATGAAGAAATCGTATCCGCTGTAAAATCTATCACCGGTGGGGCTGGAGCTCATGGTGCGCTTATCATTGCCCCTGTTGCAAGTGCTATTGGCATTGCAGTTAAGTATATGCGGCCTCGAGGTACCGTTGTCACCATTGGCCTTCCTCCCGGAAAAATGGAAGCTGATGTTTTTGACATTGTGTTGAATGCCATAACCATTCGTGGATCAATCGTGGGGACGAGATTGGATTTGCAGGTGGGTTTCAAAAACTAAGTTAGCCACTCGCTTTTAATCACATCGTATTACCATGAGCTATGTTTTGGTAACAGGAAGCCTTAAATCTGGCTGTGGATGGCAAGATACAGTGCAAAATTCAGAAAAGAAATTTCGTTGAAATTCAAGATGTTTTAAATGATCTGAAAAATGGAAAAGTGGAGGGGTGTGTGGCTGTGGACATTCCATAATATTCATCCCATGTGAATAATTGAAGCGAGTGTATCAAACATATTATCCAAATTACAAATCCATAAAATCCTTTAATTGTGCACTCGCATAAATTGTACTTATCCCACAATAAATTATATAGAATAAAATATCAGATGAAAAAAACGCACGTTTATCGTTTTATTATTAATTGTGGATATTTTCGAGATAGTGACATATCGTCCATTCCATAGTTTTAGAATGCAATTTTATTGAAATGGTAAGGTGATGATTTCATGGTGACATTGACAACTGTACTTTTAATCCATCCAATGTATGCAGAGACTCTGGTATAGACGGAAAAATTAGCACAGTTTTTTGCTCCAAATGACGCTACCCCACAAAGTATAGGGACATTATGGTCACGACCATCAAAGCAAGAAATAGGCCCGCCCGAGTCACCGTTACCTGTATAAACAAATTCAATATAAGATACAGATAATAAAATCCTAAATCTCCTCTAAAGATTTGTCACCACCCACATGGCGTTAATCCTCCTGCCTTCGTCCCTGTGCAAAACATTTCCTTCGTCACGTTCGCCACTCCGTGAAACACTTTCTTGCACTGTCCCCACTCTACTAAAGGGATATCCACTTTTCTTAATTGTCTCGTCCACCTTCCACTCCACTCTTTTCGTCCATAACCAGTTACTGTCCCATTCCCTTGAAGGATAAAGTCCTCCCTTGTTGGAATTCGGATTGGTTGGACTCTTTCCGTAAAGTTGAGGGGTTTGTTTAGCTGGACAAGTGCAATGTCATACATTGGATATTGCTGCTGTTTGTCCAGGTATGATGAATTTTCATAGTGGAAGAGTGGGTGCGGAAAAATCGAACGAGCCCAACTTATTTGCTCAAATTTTCTAATTTCAGGATCCTTTGTGATCAGATCATGCGTTCCTAAAAAGAAAACCAATCTTGATGATTTTCATGTCTGGAATAGAGCTAGTGTTCCTTCCCTTACCAGCAGTGACCCAAATTTTTCTTGGTTTTGCCAACTCTCCTCCCAATTCTTTCGGGAAGAATAAGCAATGGGCTGCCGTAATTATGAAATGTTCATTATAAATGGCCCCACCACATTTGAAGATTTTGGTCGAGTTCCAAATTTTTTCGAGAAAGACTTGATATAGAAATTCTCCGGGGGATGCTGATTCACCACCAACGATTCGCAATAAAGCTGAATTGTAATCATCACCTGGAAAAATATAACGATGAATAATTCCATATTCACTTGACCAATTTACAAGTGCAGCATATAAGAAACCACTTTACCTGTCAAATTGTTTGGCTTGATTGATGCAGACGTGAAATCGCTCCCCAAAAGTAGAAACCAGGACCAAAGATACAATATTGATAAGAAAGACGCCATTATACGCTTATACAAAGAACAATGAAATATCAGTGACCAAAGCGGAAAATTGGGATCAGATTTAATTCGTCATTGTATGCAATACGATGTGCCACTTTTGCGTCATGAGTGATTATAGCTTCAATCGGGAATTTATAACAATCACATCTCTTAAATCA
Source organism: Folsomia fimetaria (assembly GCA_034695645.1). Taxonomy (NCBI): domain Eukaryota; kingdom Metazoa; phylum Arthropoda; class Collembola; order Entomobryomorpha; family Isotomidae; genus Folsomia; species Folsomia fimetaria. Next base: position 32,906 of record JAQFZJ010000059.1, read on the forward strand.
ATTGTTAGCCTTCAATTGCAGCACATCAACCACGAAATTATTATCTTACTGAATAATATCTGATTGGGATTGCATTTGCATGCTTCTCAAAATAAAGGTTTTTCTACCTAAATGTGTTAATTGCACAATATATATCATGTGACTTAACATATTTGTTAATTAATTAGTGAACTTGATATTAATGCAATGAAGGCTATGGCCTTATGAATATTCATGCCTCGTATTTTATCTAGTGCTTATTATTTGGTTTAAATCTATATATTTATAAATCATGAATGATTCGATGACAGATGACATACCTATTTGGAGTTACAATACATCATTAATGAATTTACGAAGTCATAATTACATAAATGGTACTGTCAGTACAAAAATTGTATTTAAGTTAAGAGAGATCATATTTAGAATAAGATCACATTTGTGCCTGTACACAATCAGGAACATTACAGTCAATGGTATAAGTTAATTGAACAGATTTTCTGTCATAGGTACACAATATAAATCATTCTTGCAATTCTGAGTAACAAATAAGGTATTACAAAAAATTGGTCGGCTTGCACTTAATTTGACTATTTTATTTATTTATCTCTTTGTCATTTACTTCAGAGTTTTCTTTGGCGGAATCTGAATCTGAAACAGACGATTAAAATACATGTCAACCCAACGAAACAAATTTATATGTGAACACCTTTACTTACCTTCACTCTCGCATGTTTTCGATTTTGACCCTTCCTTGGTTTCCGTCAACATTAACTGCATCTCTTCAACAGCCATACTAACGCTACTGAGATAAGATCTTGGATACGCATGGTCGTGAAGCACATTTAACAAACGACGCTGTGGCTCTGAAACATCCATCTCTTCCAAACACTCGTCCTTGCCCACGTCTGAGCCGTTCTCACATTCTTTAGTACCAGGAACAAATTGCTTCAATAGGGTGGTGTACCACGACTTTCGCCTTTTTTCTGGCTCATCATTCTGTGATGTTTTTAGTTTATTTGCAGCAACCTTATCCCATCGTGCTTTAGCTGCGGCAAGATTTAGAGCTTTGCGACGAGCTTTTTGAGTGGTTTTCTTTGTTTTTATCACATTACTAGTATTCCAAACACTACGACACAGGCTGTTATGGGCTTCAACCATGGTGGGGTTGGATGGAACTAATTGAACATTTGGTATAATTTTATCTGTTTTAGAAGAACCTGAGGTATCCTTGTAATTACTGAAAGGAGATGCAAAACAGGAAATCTCATTATTGAATGTCACATTAATGAAAACAGGTACTACAGATAATGCACCTACCTTAGTCCAGGGAGAAATATATTTTTGTATTGTTCCTGGTTAGTGAGTATCTGTGGTGAAGGCTTTTGAGAGTTCGACGATAAAGCTGGAGGGGCCGGAGGAGGCGGCATGGCAAGTCTATCAAACTCTAGCTCTCTTGCAGTTTTAATTATATTCCTAATGCTGGGTAGAAACGATAATGACAATGCAGTTGGAATAGTAGGTCGCACACATTGCTTCTTTGTTCTCCACCCAGAGGAAAACGAACGGTACGCTTGGCAAACAGACTTTTCAAATTCGCTTAAATTCTTCCAAATTTCACTGGTGATTGGTTTAAGTTCTACTCGTCTTAATTGCAAGGCTGATCCAACACTTGCAGGGTCAGTGGGGATGAATTTTCCTATTCGTGTAAAAAACGATATAACCCCACCCTCATTTACTCATAAATTAAACTTACGTCTGTCACAGCTCAGTGCAAGTTGATTTGATTTGGATTCTTTAGCAGTTGATGATCTTGCAGGTAACTTTTGTGACTTCACATACGAGTCGAGTCTTTCCACCGTTTTCTTGATTATTGTAGGATCAAAAGTTTTTAAATAAGCAAAAATATTTTTATCCCTGGGAGTTTTCCAGTCAAGGCAAGCTTCTTCTGGTTTTCGTTGTAATTGCTTTGGAGACTTTTTGTCTACAGAGGATAAAACTTCTTTAAGAAATTCAACATTTTCTTCACTTTCAGTGTCAATTTGAAATACAGATGTGCTAGGTTTTGGTTCATTTCCAGAATCACTAACTGCAATGGATATAGGTATCCAATTATGTCCAAGTCGAATTGGGCCTATCTCTTTTTTAATGGCAGTTAGTGTTATGGGCATTGGCTCAGTTGGTATCGCATTTTGTGGCTCGTCGATGCTCTCTTTGTCTACATCATCCTGCGTATCTGTATCTTCCTCACCCTCCTCATTTTCCCCTTCGTCCCCCTCAACATTCTCACACTCATTCCCCTCCTCTTCCCCCTCAACATTTTCCTCCTCCTCAGTATCCTCTTCCTCTTCAACATCATCCTCTTCCTCTTCTTCCTCCTCAATATCTTCCTCGTCGTTATCACCATCCGTGTCAGTAATGTCTATGACTTTATCTGTGTCAGTTTGTTTGGCAGGCATATTAATAGCCTTGCGTAAAACGGTAGCAATACGCCGCAGCCGAAGCAAGTTTGATTTGGGATCTCTCCGGTAGTAGATGGAATGATACTGTTATGAATAATAATTAATCATTGAACCTACATACTATTAATTCCTCATTCCCGTAATTTCGTACCTGTGACAGTGTAACACCAGTCAGTTTCTTGCGGAGCAGGTGATTTCTAATGACCATGGAATTCTTGGATTTGTTTGGGAGTACTTTGCACAATCCATTCCATTCTTCGCCAAACCTCTTTATCGCATATAACAACAGTTTGTCTTCTTCACTGTAAATGATCAGTATTATTTGACTCAAGCTATACAAAAAACAAAACAAAATAAAACCATGTGTGTCTTACAATGTCCATTTGTCACAATCCTTAAATAAAAACTCTGCCCTCTTTCTCCAAACATTGCAATGTCTCCAAGGAAGACGGTTTTGCAGAATAGAAAATTTCTTCCCAGCCCGTAAATCTGCCCCATACAATTCCATCACGACCAAAAGTGTAGCGTCTTCAGAAAAGTAAAATTTCCCCTTGGTGAAACGAGGATTAATTTCGTGCCAGTTGACGCACAAGGCCGAAGAACTGACTGGTCCAAATTCTCTGGTCAAATTGCGTAAGATTCTAGGCGCATGCCCAAGACTGTCTCTAATGTTATAAAAGGCAGCCAATTTACCTTTTTCGTCACGCATATATTCACTCGTATCGTGTTCCTTCATGTAGATGAATTGTCTATACGTCTGGAAAACTCTAATCGGAGAGCGGTTTGTTCCAAGTTGTTTTGCCATGTCCGCCCAATCAATACCACGCTCCTTGTTAGGTTGCTTTTGTATTAAGGCCTGAAAAGTTAAAGATACAAATCTCATTAATTTTCTGTCTATTTTCAAATAGTTCAAGAAATACCTTTAGCCTGTCTAGCTCCGTTTTAGCAACTCTAGCATGATTAAATTCTTTGCTTATACAAAATTTGAAGATATTCTTGAGCTCTGCAGATGACTCTGTTCGACCAGTCAGAGAAAACTATATCAAAAATGGTCAGTGGTTATAATCAAAGTTATATGTGATTTGATTTGATAATTTTCTTGAAGTATACGTTACCACGTCTTTCTCAACCATTAGCCAATCAATATTCTTCTCATCGACGACTTCATCCATTCCATTGAATCTCTTCATATGAAGAAGTCGAGATTCATGTTGTTTCCAAGCTATGAGATCCTTTAAGTCTATACCAATTTTGACGCCAGATGTACCCTTGTCACCCTTGCATAAAGGAAGAGGGACAATGGGTTTATTATCCTTCTTATGTTGTGCAACAAATTCTTCAATTAATTCGAGCTCAGACTCTGTCGCCCGACTTTCGATGGCAAGACATCTTTCTGACTTCTCCGATTCTGTTAGTCGATCATTCTTCATCAATGGCCGTATCTCCTTATCTATTTGGCATTTGACAGAGTCAATCTGTGCTAATTCTTGAAATGAAAATCCCATTTCTAACATCATTTGCTGAAAGCGAGTGTCAATGAAGAAATGCTGGCGGTGGTAATATGAATTGAAAACGCACATTTCCAATGTTTTAAGCTCTACTTTAGACCCTATAATACACAAATTTCATATTATGTATAAATCAAAGTCTCCTGATAGTATATTAGAAATATTTCGTAATCTTACATTCACCCCTAGCTTCGTTAAGGAATGGCAATGGTTTTTGCACACTCGAGGGCACAGATAATTCCCCACTAGCCGTGTGTACAGAAATATATGGGATTCTAAACTTGCGTTTCAAATCTGATGTAACGTCACTATATGAAGATTCTGGTGCTTGGCGGATATAGTTGACATGTTTCAAATTGTGTATCTGAAATTTAAAGAGAAAGCATAAGTTGCACTAATCCATTACAATTCCTAAATATCATAAAATTAATTTGTATCTAACATAGCATTTTCGTTGAAAAAATAATAGTATTTCCAATTCCTCTCTCAATTCTTTAACAAACTTGGCTAAGTCCTTGACTTCTGCTTTTGTATTTGGATGGTCTTCTAGATGGTCTACTTCCGGAGTTCTTTGAACATTCCTTCGAGGACTTTCGGTTTTAGAACGGGTCCTTAATCGGATTGGTGATGATAATGACGATGATGATGACGGAATTGGCAAATCTGTCGGCTCAGCAGGTTCGTCGATATCCATCGCAATTATAGGTGGATTTGCACTACTCTCCCCACTTCCTTGGGGTTGAGCCTGAGCTTGATCAGTCGTTGTAGGCAATAATTCATCCAAATTGTTCAGTAGTGCATCCAAGTCAAAGTCGTCATCTGTGGCTTCCGCAGCAGGTTGAACGTTTGCGAGTCCAAGTCCACTATCTAAAAAGTAGTGTTAAAATTCAAAATTACTCCAAATCTTAAATAATTTTAATTTAACAAAATTACAATGAGACTCCGAATTCCAATTCCAATCGGGTAACAAGTCCTCATCCATTGCGAATTAATATTAAATTAATAAATAATACTACAGATTTGCAAGTTTGTCAATTTTGACAATTTTGCAATATTGCATTGATTTGTAAACAAGAATGCAGATAGATACTGATGTAAATTATTCAATTAAAATTGTTTGCCTATAATAAATTCTCTTTATTAAATGCAACTAATTCACTCTCACTCTCACATGCGTTGCATGTCTGCATTCAATGTTGTATTTACAGCAAACGAAAGATATGAATTTCCAACCAGGTTGGGGTAGCTCGGTTTGACTCCCAATAAAATTGGACACTTTAAGACAAAAAGTTAATTGTGCAAGTTTTAATTTTTAGGGGACACAATTTTTAATAATAATTGGATGAATTAAACCCGTTGTATTATTTTTCACCAATTATTATAGACATGTCATTTTTAGAAGTGTTTTTTGTTGCATGCAAAACAAGATTTTATGACTGAAATCGAAATTAGACAACATTAAATGAGACAATAATTCTATCTGTATACATGGTCATTTAGAAGTATCATGATTTTAATTTCGATTTATTGTCATTTATTAGTAATTCTGTGGATTGTCCTTACATGAATGTGATTATGGCAGTAAGATGAACTATGTGATGGTTTTGGAATGGACTAAATCGTATTTTGATTTAATATTGTAAATCCCCTGTTAAAATTTTAACGAATTTTGTGCCTAGAGTTTAAAAGTATGGAAGCTATTTATATATCGATAACGATTGTTTATTATTCGATTTAAAGAACTGTTCCATAATTCTTGGCCAAAGTTTGAAGTAAATCCGTCTTCTCTTCTTCCGGGAGAAAGCATGACCTTGCTGCATTAAAGTTCTAGATTTGAAAATAATAGAAAAGATCAAAAGAACAATTAAAATAAATCCAAAAATATATCATTCGTATATTTTTTAATGTAATATGAATTTACCCCACGGACATAATGTGCTTCACACAAACCCCAATTGGATAACAACGAATACTCGTCATCCAACCTGGTCCCCGTCATTGTGGGATCATCCGTATTCACGGAGACGTTGAAACGATCTTTGAAGAATCTGGATGAAGAGTAATTTCCATATTGATAGAGAACTTTACTTGAAATTGAAAGCAGCTTCTTACTTGACAATTGGGTGCGGATGCATGCCCAAACTTACAGCCCCTGTTAAAAGGGATGACCATGGACAACATTCTAAATGAACGTTTTCTCGCAGCACTCTTTCGTAAACGGTGGCATCCTCCACAATTCGATATCCGTGACCTATCCGTTCAGCGTGAAGTATATCGAGAGCATTGGTCACTTGGAATGCTCCACCAGATTCTCCTGTTGTAAGCAAAATAATGGATAAGCGTATGAAATCAAGTGGTTGTGTATGCTATTTATTTCAGTACCTGCATGAACAGTTCTATGAATTCCGTGCTTAACGGCATCCTCGAAAAGATCCACAGCTTCTTTTTCCAACATATGCGTTTCTGAAGAATAAAATTCGTAATAAAATTGTAAGGATTATGCATTTGCATAAAAGTTGTGAAAGTAAAATTGCACATACCACACGCAGTTTCTGGCAACGCAGCAATATCCAAGCCACAAATATAACCATTGTGGAAATTCTTGTCATGCAAAAGTTGTAGCGTTTCCTCATACCACACTGGAGATAGACCTCGAATACAGGTCGCAATAAGATTGACATGTGATTTGAACTCGGTGCGACCCCGGCGTAAACCTTTAATGAGAGCGGAGGAGACATCCCACACCCATTTTTTCGAAGAATGAGTTGATTCATTCTGAAAGACAAACTATATAGCAATTATTCACTTGTATTTATAATTTTCATACTAACCAGCCTTTTCTGTTCTTCGATGATATCATCCGGAATTAGGATATGGGGACAGAATCTCGCTTCTGCATAAATTATCCCAGATTTAGCACAGTCTTCAACAAATTCATAACCAAGACGTTCAATTGCAATGAGATCTCCTCTAAAAATACAATTATTCTTATGATTGATGAGATTATGATAAGAAATTATATTTTATTGTACATATGCATACTTGAGACATCCCAGGACAATGTCAAATCGGCTAAGAAATGAACACAAATCTTCAGGTTTCTTAACCACGAGGTAGTCCACAAGTTCTTCGAACGTGCCACGACCTGGGAGTGTCAATTTTTTCTCTCTTAATAAAACGATTATAGGAAATTATTTCATTATAGAAATCATAATCCAAAATGAGAGAGATGCATATCAATTTACAAATTTAACTCACTTTGCAATTTCATACACAGTTTCGTGCCTTATGGAGCCGTCAATATGGACATGAAGTTCCACCTTTTTGTACATTTAAATGACAATTATGACAAAAAGTGTCATGATAATGTATATTCGATCATAAATACATCTTACTCGGGTCAAGGGTCGTTCCACAGTATCAAGAACCAGGTGACCACCACGATTCATTCGAGGTATGCCAAACATTTTGCAAGTCTTTAAATATTTCGTTTAACTTTAACCTTTAAACTTAACTTTGGGACCGATTTATGCAATAATTGTCTCTGAAGTACTAACAAACAGATGTTCCGTGCAGCAGTATTTTATTATCTATTTGTGCTATTGTCAGTGTCCGGAGCGTGTGAGTGGATTAAATGACATCAAGTGGCCTATTACAAAATGACAATAGTTGACTCACACAGTTAAATGGGTATAAACTAACCTAGTGAAGTGACTTGTTTGCATGGACTGAAAGTGAAGTGGAGTGGGTGGATGGATATTATTGGATTCAATTTTCATGTAACATTGCATTGCATTGTAGTTAATTGACAAGACAGATATCTTCACAAGGAATGGAATATATTGGTATCTGGGTACTAACTACTAACAATAATAGATATGCTGAAAAAAATAATCCTTTAAAACTACTATGAAAGGAACTATGTACCGTTCAATGTCAAGCCATGTCACTGTGTTAATGTATGCAATATTTGAGAGTCTGGTGCCTGTCTGGAGGATACGATATGGTTTGAAAACGATTCGTCCACAGTTAGGAGGATGGATGGATGGATGGGTAAAACCGATTAGTTTAATCAGTTACAGAGAGGGAATTGAAGTTATTAAGTAGTTACGACTAATATGAAATATGACAGAAGAATGAAGTTCATCCGATGAACTCTACTCATGCATTCATGCATAGAATTCGATGGGTGGTTCAAAGGTAACCCATACATCAAAATCGGTTGACCGATCTACATCAAAGAAATGTTCGAGTCAATGATAAAACAAATATTCTTTAATTAATATGATGACAATTTGTCTTTATTGCTGATTTTATGTCTCAAGGTTGATTTCTAGTGTGGCTATTTTTGATATTTGTATGCAATTGAAAAATAACGAATTCCCAATCTAGTCCTCGTAAATCCTTGGGACTTGTATAAATCATGTAAAGAGTATTTACAGATAATTCCAATACTAAATACAAAGTTTATTATTAAATACGGCGAGTGCACACAATTAATTAAGCATCATTCATAATGCTAATCAATCATCTAATATACACAAAAGTTAGGCACAATGTGTACTTTGCAGGCTGGGTTGGGTGGAGTTGGAAAATGCAAATACGAGTATCAGAATTCCACGGTCATGGCATGTATGTGTAACTGAATTTAAGGAAATTAAACAAGTCCCCTGCCTGTGTTAAAAATGGTCATGCACGTTTCAAATATTCAGTTATCCTGAAGACTCTAAATATGTATGCAATCTGAGATACACCTTATCAATTGACCTCTCAAATAATTTCCCGATTTTAATTTCATCCGACTATCATTAAATTTAAGCGTTAATTCGCATATATTTCACAAAATGCCATTCAGCTCCAGCTTCTTACATACAATCTATTTATGTTTCTTTCTGCAGTGAAATCTTGTTGGAATGATTTGAATAAGAATGGCTGCTTGGAAGCCTAAACTGACGCTTGATTAGAAATGTTTGTTCGTTGAGCTCCGATATAAATGGCGTGTGGTGTGGGTGCCTAGGTGGCTTCATTTCCAGTCAAGCAGTCAATCATTAACTACACAATAAATCCTGGATCTCATAAGACTTACTTATTTCCGATTTATGCACAAATTCTCAATTAGTTGTCAAATTCTATCACGTTCCAAAGAAGTATTGTAGACAATAGGTTATTGATTTTAAGATGGGCTCTTTAGATCATCCTGCTGCTGCTGTCGCTCATCTACCACAAGAGAAGCCACACCCACCGCTCCGCATCTGCATCCAGCGACGTCAGTGGGACATGTGGACGATTGCAAATCATCATGAAATTAAACTTTCCCTTAGTCACCGAGTCGTGGAGATGTTCCGAGCAGTTCCTAGGAAAAGTTGCACCGATGATCAGGACCCTAGTGAAGAATCAAACACTTCATCTCGTTCGAATTCACCTTTACCTTGCTTAACTACGCCCTGTTCAATCCCTTATAATTCACCTTACTCCACAATGCCAATTCTTGAAGCAGAGGAACAAAGGAGTGTCAGAACTAGTCCAACGGCAGGAATTTCTGTGGGTGCTCCAAGCCTGAAAATAGTTCAGAACCAATTTAGAAATCACACCCCAGTTTCTCATTTGTTGAAAAGTTTTCGAAAACAGAAACACCTTTACAAACGGTTATGGAGGAGGGTGTTCCAGTTGGAGTTTAATATCAGGGGTTACTTCATTCCAAAAAGGAACAATCGCGAAAATGCCGGATTTCATATGGCTGAATATACTAGTCCCTTGGCAGACCTACCTGATTTTGAAATTGATTACACGGTAATAGAAATAAATTATTTTGCTGTAAAATAGTACTTAAACTGACACCGATTGTTGTTTTTTTCAGAAATGGAGCTTGTCCTGGCAAGAGCAATTTCTTGCACAACGAGGTTACGTTTCTTGCTTTGAACACAGAAAGTTCTTGCCACTCAAAAAAATTAATCATGGCCCGGAGACTGGACAACAATTGTCACAGAAGGAAATACTTACTGTCCCAGCAGATTTAGGAAAGGTTACTTCAAACTCTACACGTATTGCTGATGAAACTGTTGAAGTTGGAATTAGTGATTCGAACGGTGCTGCAATAATACCAGAAGAAGAAAGAATACAATCAGCATCGTCCTCGCCATATCAGGATGAAATGGACATGGTGATTGACCTGTCCCCAAGAGCGTCATCACCCACAATTGACCTGTCCCCAAGAGCGTCATCACCCACAATTGACCTGTCCCCAAGAGCGTCATCACCCACAATTGACCTGTTCCCAAGAGCGTCATCACCCACTATTGACATGGACGTCCTTGTTATCGGAATAGACTACAGAGACACACTTCCAAGTCCCAATTTAAGGCGTCTGGGAATTAGATATTAGATAAATTCCGGCTAATTATGAATTACGATAACGATTTTTAAACTTGTAATTTAGTTAAATTTAATAATGTAAATGAATTATAGCATGTTTGAGTAGCGAAATACGCATATTTAAGAAATGCATCAATCAACTATTTTATTGTTTGAATTAAAATCAAACTTTTAACCTGATTTTTGTCCTTGTAATTCAATTATTTACTTGTAACAAAAAGGCATCATTTCATTAATTCAATATTGCATTAACTACTTATTCAAACACATCATCATTATTATGAAACTGTTTCTTCCAATGTAGTTTCACTGTTTCTTATATTTTTTCCTGTGCCCCCATCCCCTTCGCTTTTTTCTCACTTCTATCTTGATCCTCTTGTTGTGCGTTGGGATCCGCCGTCGCCGCCTGAGCAACACTTTGCGTTTCAATTTTCAATTTCCTTGAACAACTTTCTACCAAACAATTTACAAATCCCAATAAGCCTCCAACAGCTTTAACCAGGTTGCGTGAACAACTAACTCGCGATAGATCTCCTTTAGAAATTTTGCATTGATTGAATATATTCATTGCTTCTTGTAGAATTTTCTGAGCAGTGGAATAATCTCCTTTCGTTTGATTATAGAGAACCAATCTTGTGTTTAATATAACCAAAAGTCACACCGTCATTCTTAACTTTACCTACAAAGGGCAAACATTCTTCCAAAAGTTGAATCTTCAAGTCAATCTCATTGTCTGGAATGGAAGTCACATATTCCTGCGTGCGAACCTTTGTGCGAATGGACAGTGAGTTGGGGGCCTGTGCGAATTTTGTGCGAACTTTTGGGCGAATGGACCTTTAGTGGTGAGTTACGGGCCTGTGCAAATTTTGTGGGAACTTTTGTGCGAATTCTGTGCGAATGGACCTGAAGTGGTGAGTTGGGGGCCTGTGCGGATGTTGTGCAAATTCTTTGCGAACTTTTGTGCGAACTTTTGTGCGAATCCTGTGCCAAACTTTGTCCGAATGGACTTTTAGGTGAGTTGGGGGCCTGTGCGAATTTTTTGCAAATTCTGTGCGAACTTTTGTGCGAATGGACGGTGAGTTGGGGGCCTGTGAGAATTTTGTGCAAATTCTGTGCGAACTTTTGGGCGAATGGACCTTTAGTGGTGAGTTACGGGCCTGTGCAAATTCTGTGGGAACTTTTGTGCGAATTCTGTGCGAATGGACCTGAAGTGGTGAGTTGGGGGCCTGTGCGGATGTTGTGCAAATTCTTTGCGAACTTTTGTGCGAACTTTTGTGCGAATCCTGTGCCAAACTTTGTCCGAATGGACTTTTAGGTGAGTTGGGGGCCTGTGCGAATTTTTTGCAAATTTTGTGCTATAATTCTGTGCGAAGCTTTGTGCGAATTCTGTGCCAAATTTTGTGCGAATGGACCTTTAGTGAGATGGGGGTGGGGGGTTGTGTGAAATTATGTGCGAAAATTCTGTGTGAATTTTTGTGCGAATTCTGTGCGATATTTTGTGCGAATTCTGGGGCGAATTTTGGTGCGAAAGCGACTTTTAGTAGTTCAACGGTAACCCATAAATCAAAATCGGTTGACCGATCTAGGTACACCTCAGAAATGTTCGAGTCAGTGATAAAACAAATATTCTTTGATTAATAGATGACAACTTATCTTTATTACTGATATCATACAACAAGCATTGCAGAAGAGTTAATTGGGAATAATACTCATTTACTGTACCTTATTATTTAATGTCTCCTGGTTATTAGACAACCCTGTTTTTATCCTGTATTCTTCAACTACATCCGATAAGTCATTCGAATTTTCTGGAATATAGTTAAAATGTGTACGTGCTTTATCCACTTTAAACCAATGTGTAACGGATGTTTTTAACAATTCTGCCGGTGACAAGAGCAATCCACCTGCAGGCAACCATTTAGAATAGCCCAGCCATACCCCAATTTTAAGAAATAACTGACACGCTAGGACAAACACCCACATAACCCACACAGGTAAGACTAACTTCGGGTATGTGTACCCCAACCCTTCAATCAAGGGTCGAAGATATTCCCAATGACTGACGGGTTCACCATCACTGATAAAATACGCCTGCCCCCCAATCAGATTGGGATGTGTTGCCAATTTTTCTAGCGCTTTTACATGAGCTTGGACAACGTTATCAACTCCAACGAATTGTACGGTAGCGGATCCATAACGAAATTTAAGGTAAGGAAGGGAAGCCACGATCCTTGGGAGGTGACGCGTCTCTCCGACCCCCATGACGCCTGCGAGACGGAGTGAACAAGTATGCAGGGTGGAGTGTTTGGAATTGAAGGCCAACACGAGTCGCTCCGCGACGGATTTAGTAGATGAGTAAACATCCCAGTGTCGATGGAGGGGGAAATATGGGAGGGATTCGTCCCCACCTATGATTTCTTCAGAGCCAAAAATCACATTGAATGTAGACGTGTGCACGAAACAGGTGACGCCATGAGAGGAACAAGCCTGGAGAAGAAGAGATGTTCCAGTAATGTTGATGGATTCCGTGTGGTCATGTGCAGAAGGGAGTTGTTCGCTGGAGGACATTCCATATGAAGCTGTAATTAAATGTAGGTTGGAGTTTGTAGTATTGAAATCGCAATAAAAAAATGCTTTGGAATATTGATAATATTGCCCACCTTGCCACTTACTTACCACAGTGAATTACCCCTTCTGCCTTCGATAAAGTCAAAGCATGTTCCAAATCCGACGAGGAAAGTATGTTTCCTTTGACAAAAGCGAGGGGAGATTGAGATGGCCTTTCCCAGCCTGCACTTGGGGGGTACAGATCGAATAATGTAATTACATGGTGGCGTAATTGGAGTTCTAACCCGATATGATAGCCAATATAACCTCCTCCGCCAATAATAAGAACACGCATAATAGTGACTAACTGCACTAATGCATTGATTTATATATATTACAGAATCTATGTGTGCACTACAAAACAAACGAATGCAATGAGTGATGTCTTCGGCCTAATTTTTGTCCTCGAATGGAAGCCCCAATTCAACAATTTCTGGAGTAATTCAAAGCTTCCTTATACTCCTTCACACAACTAACTATCCTTCAAACAGCATGATATGATAGCCATATAGCATAGCCACATTTAAGTAACAGTATAATTGATAAATCAACTCGACATCTCCTGAATGAATACACATACATGCAGTTTAATCGTAATCATACATGTGATGAATATTACATATGTATCAAGAAAAAAGTGCGATATAATATATCGAATATATGCAACAGCATTTTTGGGAGATATCAAATCAATCATATTATTTATTATCTGCCATATATTATTATAACAATTATAACATCCTCAATTTCAGTATTCATCAATAAATTGGCTGTTTATTATCTTTTTGTAAGCAAAAAATTTTGTAGTTTAAAAAAACTTGAAAGACCAATTCTGCATAGGCACATCATATCGCCTCAATCTTCCATTGTCTCCAAACCGTCAAGGAATCCCTCACAAGCCTTGAGACACTGGTCGTAGCAGATGTAAAATCCTGCATTGAAAAATGAACACGAGTTATTACAATCGAAGAATGCATATAAAAATATTTGTCAGACGTGTAAAAACAACTTATAACACAACATAACGGTTGAATATAAAATTAAACTTGTATTCGTTGTGAACGAATGCGTCATATAATTATTATGACGAGAATGAAATTCCGTCAAAAATTTAATATCAAGTACGCAACGAAACGACGATCATACCTTTATCATCTCGATCCTGCAACAAACAAACACTCCGTCATTTACTGAAGGGAATCAGATATTTGAATCATGTATATAACAAAACTCACATAGTACGGATCCCGCACGTCAGCCTCAGACCTGGACATCCCCTTTTCAAATTCTCCAAAACGAAGAATCCTTGCTCTAGAACCTTCCGGCATCACGCGCTTCAAATCCATCACGTTTTCCTGATCCATACCCATAATGTAGTGAAACTTCGAAAAATCCTCCTTTGTAATCTGAAACAAAACAAGAGACGACATTATACATGAGAATGACTGACTGGTCTGGTGGTAATTTAAATTTATTTTTTAGCACATACCACTCTGGCCTTGTGCTGGTAATTGGTGACACCCCGTTCCATCAAAACCTTTCGTGTCCTCCCATCGGGACTTTTCCCATTATGGTAATCAATCGTTCCACAAGAATCAACCGTCCATTCAGAGGCGACGCCACGGCGTGCAATGACATCCAAAAAGACTGCCTCAGCCATGGGAGATCGGCAAATATTTCCTAATTAAAAATAAAATTATGGGTTATCATATTATAAAATCAAAAGTGGAGAGAATAGCATAGCACAAACAAATAATTACCCAAGCAAACAAAAAGAATGGATTTCGAAGACGGGTTACTGGATGAAGGACTGGAACTTGACGCCATGATTGTTCTTGGAGATTCAATTCAACTCTCGATAAGATTCAATCTTTTTAACACCTAATGTGTTGAACGTGCCACTAGTTAGTTAGCTCTCTTATAAATTTGCGTTTAAAACTTAGTTAGCAATTAATTAATTAGAATAATACAGATTTGAGGGCAGAGGGTGGAATGACTGGAGAATGGAAAAATCACAGTGGAGCCGGTATGACTGACTGACTGGATTCACTGGAACGGATCAATCAGCTGTGAGCGGGATTGGGATGTGGTGCGTATTTTCGTCCGTCGTGTCGTTTCATAATTATGTATGTCCAGAAAATTTACGAATATATAGTTTTTCAAAGTTAACAGGGTTATTATGACAATGATGGTAACACACATGAGGTTAGCTTATCAATTTATTTATCAATTCAATTGTCAATTCGTTTGGAAGAGTAATGCATGTTTCTGGTTATTATAGTGAGTGAAGAAAACTGAATCATATCACGATGTTAGCATCTTCCCGCACGTCCCCCATTCGTCGCATCGTTGTCGCCATGTCGGGTGGGTAAGTAAATTTGTATACTTACATAACCCCACCATACCACCATTCATTATCCCTGTAATAACCTTAGAGTTGATTCTGCCGTCGCGGCCGCCCTTCTTCAACGTAGGAGTAAACGTTATGATGTGATTGGCGTCCACATGGAAAATTGGGATGAACAAGATGAAAATGGTGAGTGTCGAATAATGCGAGAACGAGATGTCGCGGATGCTAAGGACGTTTGCGCCCAACTTGGGATACGTTTTACGACAGTGAGTTATAGTTTCCAGTCTGCACCGGACTCTTATTAATATATATCAATTGACATTTTGAAAATGCTTTGGTACAGGTGTCATTTGTTAAGGAGTATTGGAATAATGTATTTTCTACACTGATATCCGACTACGAAATTGGTTTCACACCAAATCCAGATATTCTTTGTAACCGTTTTATAAAATTTGAATCATTTTTCAAATATGCGAAACAAGTGTGGGATGCAGATTACATTGCGACGGGACATTATGCTCAAACTGAGTTTATCAAAGGACGAGGACAAGAGACTAGGAAAGCGAGGCTTCTACGGGCCCTGGATGCAACAAAGGATCAAACCCTCTTTCTAAGTGGGGTTCATCAAGAGGCGTTAATAGACACGCTTTTTCCTTTGGGAGGAATGTACAAAACTCAGGTTCGTCGATTAGCGAGCGAACTAGGGATGAAAGCACTTGCCAAAAAACGCGATTCAGTCGGGATCTGCTTTATTGGTGAGCATATTCATGAAAATTATTGACCAGTTATTGATTTAAATTTAAATTATAAATTTTTCAAAGAACCTAGTACGGAAACCTCATATTGTTTTAAAATTTTATTTTATAGGGTCCCGACCTTTCGCTGACTTTATTTCAGAGTATGTCCCTAATCGACCTGGACCTTTTGTTGAGTTGGAGACTGGGAACGTGATTGGATCAC
The DNA here is from genome assembly GCA_034695645.1 of Folsomia fimetaria. Lineage (NCBI taxonomy): Eukaryota > Metazoa > Arthropoda > Collembola > Entomobryomorpha > Isotomidae > Folsomia > Folsomia fimetaria. The sequence continues at coordinate 49,144 of JAQFZJ010000059.1, forward strand.
ACAATGGGGTGCACCATTGGACGATTGGGCAAAGGTGCCGAATTCCGGGACGACGACACTCATGGTACGTAGCTGCTAGGGATCCAGAAACTCAAGCTATATATGCAGTGAATGAAAGGGATCATCCAGCCTTGTATTCGAATGTCTTTCTCTCGGAAGAACCACATTGGATTTGTGATATACCAGAGTTTACGGAAGATGACCCGTTTTTGTAAGTTTACTTTGAATGAGTCGGTTTTGTGGCTGTGATGACAATTCATTATTCTTTGCTCAGATGTATGTTCAAATTTCAACACACTGAATGGACCACACCAGCTTTATTATATAAAGTGGAACAAGATAATATGAGCGACGGTGACATTGGCACCACGCGTGGAAAGGTGAAACTCAAAGTTTGGCTTTCAATTTCGACCAGGGCGGTAACACCAGGCCAAGTTGCCGTCTTTTACAAGGGAAATGTATGCCTTGGAAGTGCAAAAATTGTATGGGTTAATGTCTTGTCTCAACTCGGACTTAAACCACCCTTCCAAATTGATGAGAATTTATTACAGATTTTTAATCCTAGTCATGATGAACAAGTAGCTGTAAATTCTCGATACGTTTTATGAAACTGATTGACTATTTCTCATTAAAATCAAAATACAGAAGAAACACTTGACTTTAATTTTCAACTTTTTATTATTAATTTGCGCATACTTCCGTAGTTGTATCTCAGCATAAAATGTATATTCCATACAGAGCTGTATGCTACATATAAATGTCACCTGAATAAATACATACCAAACCAAACCAAACCAATACGATTTTTATCGCTATTTAATAAATCTGTTTTGCGAAACACATAAGGAAGAGGTGAAACCTGAGAAATGTGGGTCTGTTCTGGGGTGACACTAAAGTGTAAAAGTGCTCTTAATTTTTAAAAGTGTAATTTTTGGAGACACTACATTGGATATTTTCCCTGTTTATTAAGTTTATATCATTGAATTCCTTACTGAAATTAATTTGTCATAGATTTGGAAATTTGGTTTAGATGTTAAGATATATTCGGCTGTATAGTTAAAATATAAATGAACAGTTAAACCGTTATCACACGGAAATATCGACCAAGCATTCTCAGGATTTCGACTCCTCAATTACTATAATAGGGAACTATATAGATAAGAACAATTTGCTTTGTTTTTTGCACTTTGCGATAATTCCTCTAATTTCTAATTTAATAAGAATAGTGAGATTTGACTTTTGACGCAGATAAATCATCGACATTATGTTTTTGCGTTATGTTTGAACGATTCTTAATTTTCATATGGTATGTATCTATAGTATAGTCCTATCGATCATTGTGCATTCATGACTTAATTTTCATAATGTAAGTTACGTAATTTATTACATTTTTTGAGATTTCCAGCGAATAACAACTCTTGCCTTAATTCAAAAAAAGGTAACAGAGCAATCATATTTTTATAGCTACTGTTCAATATTAAAAATCGAGCGATTGATGCGACGATGGGGTAAGGAGTAGACCGTGAGAATAGAAGAACGCGAAGAAAAGTGACATCAGTAGCACTAATGAGATAATTGGCATCCCACTATGGACTCTACTACTCATAAATTAAATGTTCAATTCAACTAAAGGATGTTAATATCAAAAGGAACACAAGAAAAATGACTTGAATTGAAGCCTTCAAGAATGGAAAATAAATGTTATAAAATTAGTTCATTGATTCTTAAACTGCATAACGTTTCTTCCTTAATTAATTGAAGCAATTAATCATTATTGAAAAAGCGATGACGAAATTAAGGCATTTAGAAGAGCGATATATATTTGTATATATATGTATATAACAATAAACTCGTTCTATATGTTCTTAATGACATCAGTTAGTTAATGGGACGGGGTGATAGTTTAGGAGATTTGATTGATCTGTGAATTTCATACTAATAAAATAAAAATATACATAATAATTCAAAATTACATAAAGGAAATAATGGATAAGGTGACATTTTGTTTGTGATGAGATTAAATCATTAAACATCGTTAACATTTTGTAGTTTGGCTTGTTCTTGTAAGATTCACGTTTGGAGGGGGTTGTATTTCGTAATGATTAAATTTTGGAAGTATTATTTCTTATTAAATCCAAAAAAGCACAAATGAACGAAATACTAGATTTGTATTGAATCGCATTGATTGTGGGAAGTGGAAGCAAATGCAGAATCTTACAAGGAAAGACGACAGGTAGATATTGATATCTATTTTACATTAATTTATATTTAACTACACTTACTTAATTCATCCGTGAAGTATATTAGCAGTTAAATATATAATATATTCTGCGCATAATAACCTAAGTTGCCGTAGCTTTAATTAATCACACTTGGCGCAAAATTCGTTTTGCTTAACACTAATTGATTTTTAAGTAAGAAAGAAATGAAATTATGAGTAAATGATACAGTGTTTCTATAAGATTACATTTAAGGTCCGGGTTGTCACAAGTTATAGCTCCATATCTCGTGCTTCATCTTCTGAAAAGTCGGACATGGATGACTCGGAGTCGGAGGAAATGTTGTTAGCTGAAGAATGGTTGCCGTTAGCTGTTCCACTACCACCTCCACCTCCTGTTCCACCAGAACCACTTCCTGCTTTGTCGATGGATATATCCTTATTTGCTTCAGCGTCTCGTAATGCATCCTCCGTAGCGTATTTTCGGACATACTCTGAGGATTGGATTATTAATTATCACATTTATAAAAAGCAAGTTATTACATATTATCGAAAAACAGGAAAAACTGATAATCTGGTATGGTCTGGTCTGCTAACTTTGCAGACAGCCGACAATAATCCCACCTTTTAATTGTTACACAAATCTTTTAATCTTACCTGAAACTTTTTTCTTGTATTCTTCAGGTTTGTGGAGGTACATGGCTGCAGCATCCCCATTTAATGGATCAATAGGATTTGGATACGTCAACAATTGCGGCAAAAACGACTCGAAAATATTAGACAGGTCTGGAAAACGACGAATAAATTAAATAGAATGAATACACCATAATCCAAGAAATATGTGACCCAGAGGATAACTTCATAACTAATAAGGAAATCATGAACTAGTGCATCACCATAAAGTGCTGTCCAAGCTTGATTGATCACATCGAGACAAACGGTTCCAGATACTTCATCGATGTTAGGATGATAGACTTTGTTCATGAATCCGATGGATGGCGACTTAAATGGATAATGCTCAGGGAGATGAACACGTACCTTCCAAATTCCACCTTCGTATGGAGCTGCAAATAATGCAACAAATGAGCAACATATCCAGAAGAATAGCTTGGAGTAAATGACCTGCACCCTATTACGATACACAAATCTCAACTTAATAAATTTATCAATTTTAATACATACATGCAAATCATAATGTCCAGTTTTAGCAACATTGCTAAAATTTCAACAGTTTTCATTGTTTGCCAATACTGACCAAGGAAAGAAAGATTGGATTATAATAATAGTTATTCACTTTCAGAACAAGAGTTCATTCCAGTGTTGCTTTTTATTTGACATGCAATTTAGGGCGGAGAATATTTGTAGCAGAAATTTGCACCCAAACCAAAGCCCAACGAACTTTACATGCGATATGCGATACACTACGTACATATACGTACGAGTTCTCCGCATCTTTATATAACATCCATCCATCCGCATCCCAGAGTGCAAAGCGTGTATGAGCAAGAGTGAGTGGCCAGAGTCAAGGCAAACCAAGTGGGAAAATGTAGGTCACACTTTTCTGAGTTATGCCTTACTACAACACGATAGCCTTTTTCTGACTAAACTCGTCGTCGTCAAAAGAAAATTTGTCCTAAGGACCGTTTCCCCCACTTAATTGTCTTTTTTTTTTAGTCATTTTGGTAATTTAAAAAAAAAATGTCAGCAAAAAAATTATGCGCATGAGAGAGAGTGAGAGTGAACAAAGAAAGTGGCGGATGAAAAAATACAGATTTAACTTTTAAACAAAAAAATTTATCAATATTTCCAGAAATTTTGGACTGGACGAAACCTAAACAGAGCCTTTCTGGCCACTCTGACCTTTATCAATATGTTGCACAATATTACTAAATGGTATCATTCATTTATATAATTTATGCATCGCTCCTTCTCCATCCATGTCCAGTTTTTATCATGTTATATATTTTTAGCCAATAAGTAAAGACGACTAACAAATAAAAACTTATCTTAAAAAAACAATAAAACAAAGAAATTTTTGTACTTACTGCCACGAGGTCCATAAAACTTGACGCAAAACTCATTGAGTCCTCCCAGAATTGTGACTTCATGTTTTGATTCGATCCTACACAAAACAGACAGAATGATCATTAATGTCATTAACTAATTACTCGATAACTCTTACATTGCATTATCTATCATTATTATGATTTGATTGTAAAATATAATTCCCTCACTTGCTTCACCTTACATCGCAATAAAAATACAAAGAACATACAAAAAAGAACTTACAATTTGATGACATCCGTGTCCATCCTCCTCTTTCCAGCGCTGGGAGACGACATTTTATGGAAAGAAAGAGCACTCTCAGATCCTGTTTGAAATCAATTGATTCCTGATTTGGATAAATTGTGAGGAAATATTTTATGAAATAAATAAGGACACAATTTAAAGACGAAACTCAGCTGAGCTCATGTATGCTATATACGAGAACAAGTTGGATAAAGAGTGAGTGTGGTTGGTCTGGTGGTGGTGTGTATGTATGGTATGATGAGATGAGTTGCAGCTGAGCAGCAAGCAACCAAGAAGGCAAGGCGGACGGACGGACGGACTGTACTCCTCTTACATCAGAGAGGGAGCATCCACATCCGTTCCTTTTTGAAATCTGATAATAATTGATTTTTTTTGAAATGGGAGGTTTAGTTTTTCTTTAGTGGGTAGTAAAAGATGATAAATTTGAAAAGAAAGGGAAAATTTGTATTATAGAAGGTGATGTTGAGTAGAAGGATGTAGTAAATGGATGCAGGTTTGGGGTTGTGAGTGTGTTTGGTTTTTAGTTGCGAACATCTATAGGACCTATTCTGCAAAGAAAATTGCTGCAAGGAAGACTCAACAGGGTAAAACTGCGACACATACTTCCGGGATTGTCTTTGTGGCAGAAGAAGGGGTAATCATTTCTGGCCAAGTTTTTAGCAGGAGTGGGTTCAATTCTTCTGGGGGGGGGGGGGGTATTTGATTTTTGTTTTGAGTTGAGAATCTCAAATTGAGATGTGTGTATGTAGATTAAATGGGTAAATTGAGTTGGTAATAATTTTGCAAGCCTGCTTCTGGCTGACATAGCATGGATGGCGTGTGGGGGTTAGATAGAGGCGCAAGAAGGAAATTTCATAAATTTATGAGATTTTTCTATATCCTAAGAATCAGAAATGGGTATGAAAATGAAACATGCGGTTTGCCACTGGTTTAAATTTGAGGCTTCAAGAAGGGGATCTACAAAAGGATTGAAGACGGATGAAAAGCATGAGCTTCACTTCATTGAATAAACTAAATTGTACTTCTCAACCAATTGAAGTCATGGATTTGACCAATTCTGTCACATGTGAAAGATGCTTCATTGTCCTCCTTTTTTGTAATATGTGGTTATTGCCGATGGATAGTTGAATTTTGATTTGTTTGATTTTGCAGATTGGTCAAACTGAACCGTTACAATTTTGAAAAAACTACAAAAATTAAATATAAAAAAGCAAACAAGATATCAGTCATATTGGTGACTGATATCTGCCTACGTCGATAATATGGAATATCTCAACTTGTGATGATAATAAAGACAAATGTAAATATGCAATATAAAGAAAGAGCACTATAGAAAAAGAAAGTAGTCCCATATAATTACTGAAAAAGTCGTTTCAGAAAGGAAATGCCAAGCTTGCGACGAAGGCGTAAATAGATCCGGATGGTGGTGCAAAGCACGTATTATTGTTGGATATCATATATATACACACACCTGAAAGGAGAATGACCCTCTCGATAATACGTAGCTATAAAACGTGGTATTGGAATGTATCAGAAAAATACCCGGATATGAATTTCATGGACGCATGGAATGGAGCCCACAATAACTGCATGGAGTGGTAAGATTTGCATGTTGGGTTTCGGAGAAAAAGAAGACAAAAGAATTCAAAGTCGCCATAAATATAGGTGGTTGTGATTGCAGTAATTGCATTGGATTTCGTAATATGCATGCATTTCCTAGTGATGGTTGTTGTGATGAGTGAAGAAAGCAAAAAAGGAGGCGGGTCAGGAAGCAAAAGAAAAGATATTTATCCAATCATCCAATGCAATAAGGCTTGGTTGGGTGAAAGCCCGAGTTCTTTAATATTATACGGGGGAATTCGTGTCCGCCAAGTTGTGATTCACTCAGCTATGCTGAGATTTGATTTTAACATCAAATCAAATGTAAATCTAGAATTGTCTATATCTGAATTTATTACGATGGGTCCGATTTGTTAATAATTGGCTATTTCAAAAAATTAATTGTACTTTGAAAATTAAAATTTTTGGAAATAATCTCTTACAAAAAGTATTGATAAGAATTATAATTGGACCTGAGCGAGTGGGGTAAAAACTAATTATAAAAAAAAATTGTAAAAAATATTTGAACCTGAGAGAGTGGGGTTCTTTTTCTTTTGCAAAACCTCCTTATTTACTATCAGTTTCAGAGAGTCCCAGTTTTGCTACTCATTCTTATTACATTCTTTCCTGCAAAAATACTATATCTTCTTTTGGCAATTTAAAGCCCTGTATTTATTTTTATTACTACGGGCATTTTTTTTTGCTTCTCGCATAGTATCTAATATTTGTCTCGTTTTCTCCCTCATAACAAATTCTATCCTTTTGGTTGGTTGCTGTCTATCCTCCTAAACCAATCGGATGCCATGATTCCCATATCGTGGTGGTAGGAAAAAGTAGAGGGAAGCTGTTGACCGTTGGTTCACTTGGTGCTTTTTCTCATATTCTCTCTCTTCTGTCACTTTACTTTGCTCAGTGTCTTTCCTTCCACTCTGCCGTGAACACGTCGCTCTTTTCGCTCTGGCGACGAAAAAATTTTCCCTGATCTTCTTCGATTGTCCCCTCCTCTTTCTTCGACAACAATACTAGCCAACCGGACCACCCCCTTTCTTCTGAAGGATCAAGATGTCCGCTGTCCCAAGAGGCGCAGATCGCGCAGATCGTGAAAATCAGCCACAACAACGAGGCGGCCGAAATCCTCCTCCTCCACCGTCATCCAAGACTAATGGTGGTGCTGGACGACCTCCTCCTCCAACCACTGCGGCGCCAGAGCGGGCAGCCCCCACCAAGGAAAGGGAGGACCCACATGGTAATGCTCAGGATATCCCAACTGTGATTCATGACACCCATACGGGTGCGACTTATGCTCGCGGAAAATTACTAGGAAAGGTGAGAAAAATACGAGTTTTTTTATTTTTAAATTTCGATTTTCATTGAGGAAGAGGGGGCAGTCATGGCATATAGAATCATATTATATCATACATAGATTATTTTCTTAAGAAAATTTCTTGGTGAACTATTTAAGTATTTTGCATGCAGGAAAGGAAGGGTCATTGGCATCTGGCAGGGGTGTATATGGGCCATGGCAATAGTGAAATGAAAATTATTTGTATTTTCTTTAGGGTGGATTTGCTCGGTGCTTTGAGGTCACTCAGACTAAAACATCGGCTGTATACGCTTGTAAAATTGTTAATAAGACTTTGCTTGTAAAGAAGCACCAGCGAGAGAAGATGATCCAGGTTGGTTAAATTTAAAAAATCAAATCAATTGTGGTTAGATGGTTTATTTAATATGATTTATGATATTTGTAGGAAATTACAATCCATCGTGCTTTGCGACATCAATTTGTTGTCAATTTTCTTTCACATTTTGAGGATGATGCAAATGTATACATTACGTTGGAGTTGTGTAACAAAAAGGTGAGAATATCAATTTTGTTGTTTTGTTGAATCATTGATTGAATAGGAATAGTTGATTGATATGATGCATTGATTTACTTTTTTAGAGTCTGATGGAACTTCAGAAACGTCGCCGTATCATAACTGAACCAGAGTCAAAGTATTTCATGCGCCAGATTGTTCTTGCAGTTCAATATTTACATGAAGACAAACACATTATTCATCGCGACTTGAAGCTTGGAAATATCTTTATTTCCGAAGATATGTGCTTGAAAATTGGAGATTTTGGATTGGCAACAACCATTGAGTTTGACGGTGAACGCAAAAAGTGAGTGTAATTTATTATTCAGGTAGTACGTAGACGATGAACACAATTGTCTTATTGGACATCAATTTGTAGGACTTTATGTGGTACTCCAAACTACATTGCTCCAGAAGTTTTGGGAAAGAAGGGTCACAGTTACCAAGTGGACATTTGGTCAATTGGATGTATTTTGTAAGATCAAATGAAAATTGTCCTCATTTTCTTTTGTGCCATTAATATGATTATACTTTTAGATACACTTTGCTTGTGGGTCGTCCCCCGTTTGAAACTGCTACACTGCGTGATACTTACCACAAGATCAAACGAGGAGAATACTTTTTTCCGCAAAACGTCAGAATTAGTCAAAACGCGAAAAATTTATTGTACAAACTGCTGCAGGTGAATCCTGACCTTCGACCAACTGCCTCTCAAATTTTGAAGTCTGACTATATGACATTTGGTGAGTACGACTCTAGATTTAACAAATTAAGAATGGCGGCTAAAATAATTGTGGTTTTCGCTAGGCCACATCCCATCTACTCTGCCACCCTCTGTGCTTACCATGGCGCCACGTTTTGACCGACCAAAATCTGTTCAAAATCAAGGAGTCAGCGGACAGAACAATGCACCTGGTCCTTCCGTTGTGAAGAAGCCTCTTACTGAAAGTAATCACCCACGAGGTTCAGCTAATCCTGGCCGTGCTCCTGTGAACCTGCGCCCAGCCAATCCCCTCAATACTAGTGGCGATGCTGCTCAAGATGCGTTGGGCGGTGAGCTCAACAACATTGACATTGTAGAGCACATGAAAAACTTAAGGGATCAGATTAAGCGAATTGTTGAGTTGGATCCACCTCGGATTGCTGACGACGGTAATTTTTCTGCATTCCGCGTGAGCAAGGAAAATGCTATGTTATACATACATTTTTTCATATTGTAGATAACTGTGAGGATCCATCCCAGTCACCTCTCTTGTACATTTGTAAATGGGTAGACTACTCGGACAAGTACGGCTTTGGGTATCATCTATCCGATGACTCAGTAGGAGTGAGCTTTAATGATCAAACCAAAATCATCTTACTGGCTGATGCGAAAAGTATTCATTACATCGACAAAGATGGGAAAGAAGAGTACCATTTACTTGATCAGTTTCCAGCAGAGCTTCTCAAGAAAGTCAAACTTCTCAAGTATTTTCAACAATATATGCAAGACAATTTGATGAAGGTGAGTAAAAAAAAAAAAAAAAACTTGTGGAGACGGAAAGAAATTATAGTATTTGTATACTCATTTTAAAATATTATAGGCAACTGATGGCCGCAGTCCACCATCAACGGACTGTATTGCTCGAGTCCCGAACATGTGGACTTGGTTCCGAACCTCAAGGTCTGTAGTAATGGTTCTCTCAAATGGGACTTTGCAAATCAACAATTTCCGGGATCATTCCAAGATGATTTTGTGTCCCTTCCTTGGAGCACTTACAACCCTCGGATCCACCAAGGCAATGCGAACTTACAAACTTTCGGAGATGGACAAAGGGATTTCAGTGGAAATGTTCGATCGACTCAAATATGCATTGGAGAAGGTAAATGTGATCATTCAACGGGGGATGGAAAAAGTGCAGAAAGATACTTTTGCTACTTGTGATGATGGATCGAGCGACCATCAATCTAATTAAAAATTTTAAAAGCAAATTGCTTTGCTTCAGTTTCAGTTTCTTACTCTGTGCGTGCAGCAAAATTCTAAGTCGTGATTTAAACTTTTTATATAAATGTTCTTATAATTTAATAATTGGAGAATCGTAAAAAATAGACGTGTGCTTTGCTTAAAATAAGTGCAGCAAAATTCGAATCCGTCAAGTATTTTTTTACGTGCTCATAATCTAATAATTGTAATTATCGTAAAAAACAGACGTGCGCGCGCTGTGCTTAACATAAAAGCGTTGTATACATGGTACCTCCTTAATACTCACACCACCATTGTTGACACTTCTCCTTCAAATACCCCAGCTCCCAAGGATTATCAAAGAGTTGAAAAACCTGCTGCTTGTGAAGAATTTGATAAGGTATGATTCGAAATGGCCAACAGTAAAAAACAGACCCGATGTAATCTAGCTTTGTTCTGCAATTTACGCGCTTTGTAGATAATGTTTTCATTCATCTCTGCCAAGCAATTAATGCGTCTAGTATATTATTGTAATATTTTGTGCTTCCTTATACAAAATTGTGCAGATAGCTCTACTGTAATAGTTCATAATAATTTATAAATGTTCCATTTCAATGTTTTTAGACTGAAGTGATCATCGGAAATCCAAAGAAAAATACGAGCTTTTCCACCAACCTCATTGAATCGCCTGCCAAAATCAACAAGTAATCAATTCTAAGATATCTACGTTTTAATGTTTTCTATTTTTCTATCATTTTTGATCTTTGCCATCCTTATGGGCTTACAAATTTGTTGTCTGGTTAGACATAATTTTTATATCTTTGTTGTGCTGTAAAAAAATCAAAATTTCTTGTACGTGGATAATATTCGAAAAGGTAAAATAATTGGTAACTCAAGTTTAAGCAGTTAATAAACTGTAACAAATTCATTGTGATAGTAAGAATGCGAATAGTATGATGCTATTGTGAAATGTCATAGAAATTACGTTTGTATATCTTGTATGGTCAAATATGTGAATTGAGTGAAAGATTTGTTTTTGGAAATAGCACCAGTAATAAAATAGCAGCCGCAACGTTGTCTGAATAAGCATATGTATAAATTCATTTTTTTACTTTAATTTATGATTATTTAATAATTATTTATAATATAATTGCAACACATAATATAATATGTCAGACCGTGTTGATAATAATAACTGACTTGATTAACAGATACTCAGGATTTATAATAAACAATAGTTTTACAATTTTATAAGACAATTAATTAATTTGTGTTTGTAAGTGAAGAGAATTTATTATTCAGTTTCATTATTCATACTACTTGAAAAAGTTGTCTACTTATCTGGAAATAAGGACAACTGCTTGTCTTGCGAGTTATCTTTTAATTATGAACAGTATCACTTTTTCCCACTCCCACAATTCGTTTTTTTAAGAAAATATTAATTTTCAAATGCATCATTATTATTTATTCTGAACCACAGCCGTCATAAATAAAGAAATTGTTACAAATTGATTATTCGGAACAATATTCCCTCGCGGATATTATGTCTGTCCTCTCGATTCGGTTTTATCGCGACGCACGCAGCAATACATACATTTCATTTCACGGTGTCCAAGCAACGGCACTGTACAACATTGCGTTATTTTGCCCACATTTTGGAAAGCATTCATTCTTAATGTAAGAATCTTTCATTCTCGTCATCATCATCAAAAGTAAACTCATCGATCAATTCGATTCACTATTATTATTCTATTCAGGCGGGGTTCATTTACATAGGCTTATCATTCCAGATACACAAACACGGTTATAAATTGCAAAAGGACATTCATTTATCTAAAGTTTCTCAGGAGAGGAATTAGGAGTCAAGTTTTGCAATTCGTAGTAATAACAATAACTCTTGCAATCTTGCAGAATATTCAAATTACTTTGAGGTTAAATTCCAGTTAAATTATTATAATAATGGTAAGGTTTTTAATATACTAATAAATTAGCAAGAAATTAAACGTAAGATTTTGTTGAACACATACTTTTGTACTTTGTTGAAGTTATAATTTTGTTTAATTGTGTAGGGGTTACTTTCCCTCCTCCGTAAGCTTGCCGTTCACACAAGCGCAAATTCTGGCGTGGCTCAATATCGGATTCTGCTCCTAGGATTGGATAATGCAGGAAAGACGACGCTCCTAAAAATGTTAGCAAATGAGACGGATGAACATTTAAAAACGTCACCGACGCGAGGATTTAATGTGAAAACGGTTCAGACAGATTCCGGCTTTAGGCTCAATGTAAGCATTTACTGTGCTGAAAATAACTTACACCTTCATTTTAATTTAAAACCATGAATGACGACAAATGTAAATGGTCACGTAGGTTTGGGATGTTGGGGGTCAACGTAATATTCGGCCGTATTGGACAAACTATTTGGAAAATGCGGACGCATTGGTGAGTTGCACGTATTAGAATGCAGTCTCGTTTGTTATAAAATTAACTCGTTAATTTCAAATAGATCTACGTGATTGATTCCGCGGATAGGAAACGCCTCGGAGAAAGTGGTGAAATCTTGTTTGACCTGTTGGAAGATGAAAAGATGAGTGGTGTGCCTCTCATTGTATTTGGTAATAAACAGGATCTCGCTGACGCCGCATCTTCAGCAGACATTGCACGTTCTTTGAATCTTCATACGATTCGAGATAGAGCGTGGCAAATTCAGGGATGTTCTGCAGCAACGGGGGAAGGTGTTCGGGTAAGCAAAAAGAAAGAATAATAATAAGTTGAGTTTGTTCTATAATATTTTGATTTAAAAAAAAACATGCATGATGTATAATGACTTGGCGTTGACTGGACTCGTACACATACCGTCAATTGCTTTGCATGCTTATACTAAAAAATAATAGCACATAATGCAACTGATGCTTATGAATCTCAGTTTATTATTATGGACTGATTATATTTTTTCATGCATGCATATACAAATACGCAATCCCTATTGGAATACACACTCTTCCATACCTCGCTCAATTTTATATCCTTAATTTTCATTCTTGCATGTAGAGAGAAAGTCTATAATTCGTTTCGCATTTTCATACATACCGATGTATGTTGTAATTTATTGTCCAAGTATTAATAACAGTAAGTGTGATTTTTTATCTATATGCAATCGCAATTTAGTAGTGGCTCATAATTATTTTTAGTGTGTAACATCAAATTTATAAGTCATTCACTTCTGTTCGGTGTTACCCAAAGTATCGCATTATCACTTATGGTTCGACGTGACTATATATTTTTCAGAAATTGCAACACAAACAAACAAATACCCTAGTAGTATAATACCAAATTCAGTGCATGTATTCACTCCCACTAACAAGTATGGTATCAAGTATAAGTATACGTTGGATAACATGACTTTGCAAATTAATTCAAACAGTAGTCAGTTGCATCATGTCATGATGGCGATGATGACTTTTCCATTTCACCATCATTTATATATTTATTCGGCATTTCAGCATCTTATATCTGGACTGGTTTGGTTGAATTGAAATGTCCAAGTTTACAAATTGTACTCTAATAATAATACGTCTGGTTAATCCAATCCATCCATTATTGCAAGATGCTGTATAGAATTTCCATCACATCAAAATAATAGTATTTCTTTTATATATTCTTGCCTTTCGTTCTGTTATATGTATGCTGGAAATCCCACTCAATTATTTGATTGTTGTTCTCATCTACACTATTATATTATACGCGTGCATAGGTATAGTATGAAAGTAGTAAGGTAAAAGGTAATTAGAATTGCGATATTTATTTATACACACAGAATATACGAATGGATGAAATTCAAATTCTCAAGTCAGGAGGCATCCTTGGGAATTTACTAATTATGTAGAAAAAGCATGGCAATCAAATTGTTTAAAATAGCGTGCTGCCTTCTCTTAATTTACATATTCTATACTCATTGTATCCTAGTTATTTCCATAAATTTTGACCACCTCCGTGAACCTTGCTGATGTAAAAAAAAATGCTCACCTTTATGCTTTTATTTTATTAGTGTGCAATATCTATGCAATAAAATAATCTGCATTCTTCAAGTTTCAAAAGCAAAGTGATATTAATTAATAGTATCCAATTTTCTCATGCGAATTGCATTGCATGAATTGAGAATATTCGTGTTGCTTCTAAATTTCGATTCCATCAAGCTTTTGCACTTTGCGAATATCAAATAAAAATGTACATAGTGACCTGTCAACATTCAATTTTTTTATTACATAGTTATATAATTTGTATTGTGTTTCAGGACGGTGTGGAATGGATTCTAAAAGCTATTCGGAAGAAGTAATAATTCGCGACTTTAAAATATATTATTATATGATGGAAATATTCATCCCGCAGTATTGTACATACAATCCAATTCCAACTTGATAACTCTATGCATCCAAAAAATACGAAATGAAGCGAAATCAGCAATTAGTTTTCAATTCGAGATCGATAATAGAATCCTAATAATAAATAAAGCAAAACACACATATCAAATAAATAACACAACATTATTAAAAAAATTTGTGTTAATCATACAGCGTGCACGCGTAAAGGTATCAAATCAATCATGTAACATGTATGAAAACGAAGAGAGGTTCGATGTATGTGATGATTTTGATGAAATGTCAAATGTGATTGCTGATGCTCCATATACTCCGTTTTTGTGTTTTCACTGACTACACCAAAAAATAAACTCAACACACATTTCATAAAAAATGCTACAATTATTCCTTATATTTGGTTCACAGACATCAAATTGTATAAAATAAACTTGATTTTGTTTCCCACCTGTCCAGAACTAATTTGTAATTCATACGTGAGAATTGTTCTGTCATGTCATGTAGTCGTCTTGTCAATCATGGACAAACGTGTACATAAAATATAGTGAATAATATATAAATAATTCCAAAAAGAAGAACATTACTTGTGATCATTTTTTTCTGTTGAAAACGATACACCTTCCTTAACGTGGGTGTATGTAATTAATTCAAGGGCAAATCTAATCGTAACAATTTTGGCAAGCCGAAAATTAGGGATATTATGTTGTATGTTTTTTTTAATTATAATGGAAACTACATGGTGTTTGCCTGTTATGTAAGTTAGTAATAATAATATTAAATAATATATAACAAGCTCATTTCATTATTAATTAGTTCTTGTTCGTGTTCATATAATTCTGTATAATGAACAAGTTCCGTGATTTGTCCAGTTTTCTTAAAAAATCATGCATTTAATTTTACACCAAAAAACTACTTGTGTACGTGACCAAGAAGTCAAGCAAGAAGCCGTGCATTGACACTAAACAAATTCTTTAAGATAATGCACACTTATCCGTCTCATAAATAAAAGAAAGAAATACTGCTTATCTTCTTAAAACGGAACAAAATGAGGCAAAATGAGACGAATTGAGATCATCATCAAAAAACCCATGGTAAGTAGTGGATTCCTTCCTTTGGAAGTAAAGTAATAAAGTAAAGTAAGCCAGTAGTAGTTTTTGTGGGACGTGGTAATATAAAATGTGGCCAACTTGCTAAAACATCATCATCATGGTCATCGTCATCCTCCTATATAACTCGTGTGTGTAGTAAATACTCGTCATCACTCACTCCTTCTCCTTCGTGAGAATGGATCATACGAAATCTGGCTGGCTTAATCAAACTAAATTTGCCGTAAATAATCAATAAATGAATCAGAATCTCTACAAATTGTAAACTACTTAATCGAACCTAAATATTATTGGAAAAGAAAATCATCAGTTCTGGAATTACTACGCGATTTTTTAAAGTCGAGGGCTTTTCTGTAAAATAAAATGTAAGTAAAATGTAGTCAACAGTGCACGTTATTTTTTATTTGGTGATTTATTGGATACTGAATCAATTGATTATATTTTTTACTGTATTTTTTGTTGTGAAGTGGCTTTTTTAATGTGAATGACGAAAATGGATGGAGAATAGAGTAGAATGAATCGATTATTCAATGATTGTGTAATTAAATTAATTATTGATTCATGGGCTGGGCGTTTTGGTTGGAGACTTTATTTGTGCAGGGGGAAGAATTGTTTTAGTGCAATTAATGGATGGCATAAATAATTGAATTGGAGCAGTTGGACTAAATTATAAATTATTATTTGTGTCTAATTGTAGTTCTGGATTTAAGAAGAAAGAAAATTGGAATAGTGCTATTCTCACAAAAACATTACAAAATTTTGGCTGCTATATTCTTCTTCGCCGAAATGGGGGTCGCCGAGGGTGTACTATTTATTATCCTCTGTTTACCCGTCTCAATCTTTATAGCTTCGGTGTATGTACTGTCTACTGTGGGAAAATTACTCGGTTTTAGAAGGAAATATGTAGAGTGTCTTCTTTACATCTTTGAGGTGAGGACAAATTAACAATTTTTGATGTTTTTTTTTGTTATTTAAGCAAGCTGGGATGAAGGGTCCAGCACTAAACTATAAATCTATTGTATTTTATTTGTCAATTTCGATAGTATGGCAAGAAAAAGCTAGAACGAGCCAACCGCAAAAAACAGCAAGATCGCTCTCAAGACTATGAAGATGAGGAGTCTGACTCTGACGATGTCGATGATGGTATCTCAACCGCATCAGAAAGTGAATATTTATATTCAGCAAGAGTCGTAAATTCGCCCCCATGTCGACATCATGCTTCTCACATTGGGCTAGGACAAATTTCTGATGAGTGTAAGGAGGCGGTTGACGAGGGGAGCGGAGGTCTCCTCCCAAGCTGGGATGGGGGAAGTACAGGGGACGGTAGTGTGAGTCCAGAGGTAATTCAGCAACTAGAGATTGATGTTTTAATTGAATGTATCTAATTACTTCTTGTTTTTTGCCACCTTGTAGGAAGAAGAAAATTTGTTATTAGAGAAGGACGATTCCACCGATTTTGAGCTTAGTGACATTTTTGAATTTGTTCACTCTGGGATTGAAGCGATTGTTGAAGATCAAGTTACGCAAAGATTTGCATCGGAAGAGTTAAAGGTATACTTTTATTCTAACTTTGTCTCTTATTGATGGGCGATGAAATTCATTCATCTTAACTTTTTGTCAGTTGAGTTGAGATACACCACGTGTGATGTTGAATATTGCACATGTGGCCTTGATGATTCATACTATATGATGATGATGGTTCGATTGGTGTTTTTAATTGATTGAAATGGTCATCAACATGTGTACAATTACACCAGTACCACATGTGAGCATGAATGTATTTATCAATGAAAGGATGATGACTCCTGCTTATATTTGGTGTCATCGTAGGTTATCTGTCATGTTGACATGATAACTCTTACTCCACGTTTTACTACGAGTCAATTTGTTGTGCCTAATTTAAAGAGCGAAAGTGAATGGAAATATATTAGAGAATTGGTTAATTGACATTATGTTCTTATTTATATCCTAGTCCTGGAACCTGTTGACCAGAACAAATCGAGTATACGAGTTCATTTCATGGAGGCTGTCATTCATTTGGTTAGTCGGTTTTTGCTTTCGTTATGGATTTCTGTTGCCGTTCCGGGTTACGATTTGTTTCTTGGGGGTATGTTTAAAAAAAATTAAATTATGAAGTGGAGTAATTATATATTATATGATTTGTTATTAATTTATTATAGGTCGTATTTTTAACAATGTCAACCGCCCTTGTCGGCTGCATACCGGAAAGTTATCATTCATTAAAGCAAAAATTATACAAGATTGTATATCTCCATGCTTTCGAGTTCCTCTCCTGGTCCCTGTCAGCAGTTATCAGTCACCATCACAGGGAAAATAGACCTGGAGGTAGGTTTTTCTCATTTGGTTTGTCGTTAATTTGTTAACAAGTTAACTCTGGTTAATTTAATTGATTCAATAATTACTACTTGCTCTAGTGGCGAAAAGAAGCCTGGAAGGGAGAGCTGTAAGGAAAGGAGGCGGAATTTGTGTTGCGAATCATACATCACCTATTGATGTCCTTGTCCTTGCAGTTGATCAATGCTACGATATGGTAAGGATATTTCGGTGCTTCGTATATCTGAAACATTGGACGCACTTTTCATAAAATTAATTTTACAGGTTGGCCAGCGACACGGCGGATTATTAGGGATTCTTCAACGTGCACTGGCTCGTGCGTCATCCCACATTTGGTTTGAACGATCAGAAATGAAGGATCGGGAAGCGGTTGCGAGAAGGTCAGATATCTTTTAAAAGTTTATTTGTTATAAGATGTTTAATTTCATGGAAGCATATTTTATGTAACCTTAGATTAAAGGAACATGTTGACGATACGAGTAAACTACCAATTTTAATCTTCCCAGAAGGGACGTGCATCAACAACAGTGCCGTGATGCAGTTTAAGAAGGGTTCGTTTGAAGTTGGAGGAGTTATTTATCCTGTCGCCATTAAGGTAAAGATAATCATGATTTGCAGTGTGAATACAACATGGGTGTTTAATATTAACGGAACCACTCTGTTTTCTATCTATATCATTAATTAATTCTCCTCTAATAATTCCACTCGTTCTTTTTGAATAGTACGATGCTAGATTTGGCGATCCATTTTGGGATTCTAGCAGTTATTCTATGGTCCAATATTTACTAATGATGTGAGTGATATTTAAAAATAATGCATAGCTAAGACTATATTTCTCAAAAGCTTGTGTTTGATAAACCAACCAATTGTTATGTGTCTAGGATGAGCAGCTGGGCCATCGTCTGTGACGTCTGGTATCTTCCTCCGATGTATCGAAGACAGGGTGAATCTGCTGTTGAATTTGCAAATAGAGTGAGTTTTTAATTCCTTCCTTCCACGTCTTGATTGTTCCTATTTTTATTTCTTCTTATTTTATCAGGTAAAAGCCGTCATCGCGCGGAAAGGTGGACTTGTCGATCTTGATTGGGATGGTGCTTTGAAGCGTGCATTTGCTAAAAAAGAATGGAAAGAAATGAAGCAGCTTGCATATTCCAAAAAGTTTGTAAACAGTCCAAAGAAAAGTCCAGTGAAAGGGGAACCAGCTGGAGGGGATATCCCAATAGATGTTATTAATACTGAGAAGGAATTAGAGATTGAAGACGTTGAGTTGGACGCACTCCTGAAGAAAAATAATGCTGTTAATAACGTCATCAATACCAATTTAGGCATTGATGACTTTAATGTGAATCTCTACAGTGTGAATAATCGAGTAGGGATGAAGAACTCAAATTTAAAAAATGTTGACAATACGTAAAAGAAGATAATTATATAGGGAATTTCCAAATTTTTGTTTTATAATGTGATTTTTTAATTGAATATACCAAAAGTCTAAAGTAAATTCTATCATGCTACCTGCTACCTCCTCACGCTTCCTCGCAAAGTCTACTATGAAAAAGTATTACTGAAATGAATCAATGCATGTGCTGCTTTCCAATGGAAGCATTACCATTTAATTTTAGTAATCAGTAATTTCTAATTAGGAACTAGGAATTTATTATACCAAAGCAGATTATTGTAATGACGAAGGAATCTCGCAATTTTGGAGGAGTGTCATATTATATTTTCAATGTTGAAAATATTAAAAAGAAAGTCAGTGATCCGTACAAGACTTCCTACTAAAAATTAGGTAGGTAGCTATAAAATAACATGAAAGGAGGTATAACCAGACCGTATTATCTAAACTCCAATACAAGCAGGTATTCTAAAGTTTCATTATAGTAATTTTGTTCTACAATTAGAATCCTCCATTTGATTTATTTAGTTCAGATCGCAGAGTGTCCAACTTTACGTATACACCTATATCTACTTTTTGTAGTTGTTTGTGAGAAAAAGAGATTGAAACTATTTATTACTACTGACTCGGTGTTAACCAAAATAGCAAAAATATAATTAGCGCAATAATGATAATCCAGTACTCTTACTCTTTGTTAAAGTTTATGATGAGTCTGTGCTAGTTAAGCTAAACCAGCAACAATGTTATTAATTATTTGAGTTTTGTAGACACAAACGACTAATGAGAAGAATTTTTGTAGCTTTAAGAATATAAGAAATCAGTAGCAATATTTATTTTCGTATGACCCATCCCATACAGAGTAAATATGTAATAATAAACGACAAAAATGTATATTTCATGTTATCCAATGTTGTTAACGAAGGTGGGCTAACTAATGATGATGATAATCATAATAGTAGCTATTGAAATGCAGGGTGGTTGGTGACTAGGATAATAATGACCTTAAATACATTGTTATAAGATTAGAATTCCCTACGCATATCTTTGTGCAGGGCAGACAGACTAGAGTGAAGTGAAGGAATTTACCATATTTATTAAATTAAAGTAAAGAGATAAATAAACGCTGGTTGGTTGATGCCATTTTGTGCCAAAAATGTAAAGCCATTGCCGATTTTTTGAATATTTTTATTTTTATTTATTCACAACATAACACAACAAGCACAGGTACAAAAACGAAGAAAAATATTGCTGTTAATTTCCATGATAAAACATTTAGTAAGCTACATCATCTATATCCGAAATACTTTTGTGTTTTGAGTAAATATTTTGAAATTAAAGGTGAATTTATAAAACTCACATTTCTGAATTAAAGCGAAGTTGTTACACACTATAAACTGGTGGAACTTCTTCAGAACCTTCCTCTTCTTCTTCCGTATCTTCGCTTTCTTCCGAGTCAGTGACGTACAGCCCGCGGCTGTACACAGCTGCTAGGGTCTCCTTGAAATGGTCCATGTCGACCACCTCGTCGCCAATAAGATGTTCCATTTCGAGGATCATACCCTAAATTAGAAACAGATTAATTAAGAGATTCGAAATAGTCATAATCACGTTAGTCTGCGTATATTGAATGCGACTACTCAGAGAACAGAATTATCTTGTTTTACCTCATCCTGGTCTTTTTGTTCTACTCCTACGCCAGGTTCCTTCTGATCATCGCTCTCATTTTCAACAGTAGCAGAATCTATAGCAGCAGATACATCCCCTTCATCCCCACTGGAATCCATACTTGGTTCTTCCATCAACTTATCAATCTCTTCTTCCACCTTTGCTTTCTTATTCTGACTCTCAGGAGGATCTTTGAGTGGAATTGGTAACGCATGCAAGGGACATCCAAACTTTTCCAGTTCTGCAAAATAATATTTGTAATACAATAATAATTAATGGATGCAAATTATTATATAATTCCAAATTTTAATAGATATGTACAAGTTACTGAACAAATCATATTTTGTGAAGTCCACTTAAATACAAAATTGTACCTGAAAGTATTGGCGTAGTACACATATCATCCGAATCTGGACCCAGACGGAAGTTGCATGGTACAAGGAGATGTTGAGTCTTGTCCTAAAACAAAGAGTTAGCTAGGTACAATATACGGAAGGAACTGGTTAGCAAAGTTAACAATTAAAAATATACATGGATCACGTGTGTAAAGCAGAATCGGGATAGTGGAATGGCTTTCTCCTTGCATTTTTCGTGTGTACCACCTCCTGCCCCGTACATACAGCTCTGCGGATGACCCCGTCTCGCCCGACGCAGTCGGAGTGTGATGTCCTCCTTTGTCTCGGATGGGTGTAACGGGAAAGGAGAAGACTCTGAAGTGACGGAACCCGGAGGACGGGAAGATTCAAATATTTGTTGGCGTTTCATGAGGGTTTTGGCTCGAAGGATAGCCCTCGGACCAGTATTCCGTCGGTGACTCATCATTGCAGTAATATCATTGTGGCCCTTCACCTGCTGTTGGATCTGCTCTGGAGTTAGACCAGATGCTGTAGATACAAATTTGGGATCCGTTGTAAAATTGACTTGGTGTGAACGAAGTGCACGGATCTTCTGGTAGTAGGTTTTCCACCCGTAAGAAAGTTTTCGTTTGATCAATTCCATTTCTTGAAGCATGCATTGCTTCTGCTTATCAAGGGCGGAACGTGAAAGCTTGACACATTCTTCGACTGTATAGTAGCCAGCGTTCCTAGAAAGAAAGAAGACAACGTGTTGGTTGACATGGTTCGGAGGAAATGAAAAAGCTATGATTAACAACTTACTTTAGTGCACCATAGTCCGGATCATCCCCATCCACCCCAATTGGATCACAATCGTCCACGTCCGAGTCGTCATCTCCCTTTTGAGCGTTCTGCATAGTCATCACGCTTTCATCATCACTTTCGTCTGAATTAGAGGAGTTGTTGAGAGTATCAAATTCATCATCGATAAAGTCCTTCCGGACGGAGTAGCAACCAAGTGCATCCGCTAAGAAAAATCGACAAAGAAATGCAGAATCCGAAATTGAGTTTAAGGTTATCTTTAATAATAACTCAATACATATGGTAATAGTAACTCTTTAGCTTTGATAAAAGATCTTATCGCCTACTTACGTTCCATAATCTTTCCTTCAGATCTATCCAAATTGCATCGCATGTGTTTAAGAAGCCCTTCTGATTTATCTGCTGGTTTCCGAGGTCGAGACTTTTTGACACGCGCATTTGCAATTGCGAGACTGTGCTGATCGCAAAATCTAAGGAAAACAAATAAGTCATAAATAAATATAATTAATTGATTGGTTGACATAACTTACAGTCCTTGTGAACTTGAGCGTGGTACAAATCCTCCACAATCTCGACTTCCTTTGACATACTTGCATCGTTCAAAATTCACCGTGGCTCCTTCGTTAACATGATGGATACAAAATCTGGAATTGGGTGCTCGTGGGTATGAACAGTGATGACCATTATACGAGCAATGATTATTATCGAAAGGCGGGCAGAGAGTGGAGTGTTTCTGTCGAGAGTAGCGGCTCTAGAAAATAAAATACCAAAATAAGCACTACAGTTTCTACACATTCTAGTTGTCATTTATACAGAACCTTGTTTAGTGAAGAAGCCAACAATGGGTTCGCGCTGGCAGCTGCCCCAATCTTGCTAGCACCAAAGTTGTAGTTGTATCCCTGTCCAAATGGGGATGAGGACAAGGTAGGAGAGTTTCCGCTTAATTGATAAGGGTGCGATGATACGGAGTTTCGTGGTAGAAACTGGTGCCCCGAAATTGAATAGCTGCCACTCGTGACGGTAGAAGTGGGTGATGTGAGCGGATATGACTGAATTGGTTTAAACATATACGATGAATTAGAGCTGCTACCGACAAGGTATGACAATGATGACGAGCCATCACTCCCAGGTGGAAACGGTATAAAGTTTGGTGAACATGTAGGACTATCAATGCCTAAGACAAGAATATGGGTATATAGAAATTAAATCTGACCTTTCAATCCTTCCTAAATCTTAATTTACCTCCAAAACTTTGATTACTGTAGCCGGTGTTGAAATTAAAGATGTCTGTTACGTTTTTGGGACTAGTTGCCGTTGGAATTGAGGAAATATTGCTACCACTGCCGCTGGTAGAAGCAACTACTATGTTTGACCCTCTTCCCAATGGTTGTGTACGACAGCGGGATGAAGACGGCATAGCATTGACATTAATAGAAGACCAGTTTTGGTGAGATGATTCCATTCCACCAGACGAAGAGAACGCAACGTCTAACATCTCACCCGGAGAAGTGGGTATGGTGCCACCGCTCGCTTCCAATCGGCGTAACGAAGCTTCCACACGCTGTGAGTATTCATCTATTCAAAAATAATATATATTAGTCAATGATCTCTTTCTTTTACTTACTGCTCTAATTCTATTTGAACTCACCAGGTTTTGAGGGACTTGGCATTGTCTTGTCCTGTTTTTTACCATTCACTGTGCTTCCCTGTATGATTTCTGGAATATGGATTTGGCATATGGCATTGCTTCTAGGGGATGCAGGGAGTAGAATTTCTTTTCCATCTCGAAGTTTCATTATTGATATCTTTTTAGAGACTGAACTGATATGATCAGTTCCATTAACCTTGGTTGCAGGGACAGTAGCGGCATCCTTCATGTGTGAAGGTGAAGGTAGGTTGTATGGGCGACGTGTATGTCGCCGCTCGATGATGGAGTGGCTACGCCCTCTTTTATCCGCCCCACGAATGTCGTCAGATTTTCTCCTCTTTACACCAGGCAAATGAATTTTCTTCAAAGGAACCTCTTTTCCATTGCGGAGACGCCGAGTATTCAATTCTTTGACATTATTTTCTTTCCCCTTCTAAAATTCGAGAGGATATTCTTAAATTTTTAGAAAACTAATTTTACTACGCTACAATCAACGTTCCATTTGTAACTTTATCTTTTTACCATAATCAGCTTCACAAAATCTTCTTGTTTCATCAAGCAATCTGCCGGGTAGAGATGTCTATCTTCCGGATTGATCATAATTGCATAAGCGTCCACAATTTTTTTCCCAGTATCGTTGTTCTGATTATCCTTGAGTAACGCTTCCATCTCTGCCTTCATTTTTCTATCATTTTGAATTTCTTTAAGTTCGCTTCTTATCAGTTCACACCACAAATTGACTGCTTCTTGTTCATCCTTCGGGATGACAACAACAAAAACCACGATTATAGATAATATACAATTTTTCATTTTTTAAATAATTTCAAATAAAACCACAAAATTACCTCATACAACATGAAGTTGTCGTCTGGGGTCATAAGTTCCTCAAATACTTCCAGTTCTTTCACAGTAAGTCGAGGGTGACTAGGCCGAGCAGGAGCCAAATATGAACCGACGACGAACCTTGGGTTGAATTCATCTTGGGCTCGAGGAATAGATAGAAGCCTAGCCATTTCTTTGGTCTTCTCCGATTCACAAATAACATTGCGAGTGAAGGAGAGGAGTGGAGGGATTGATTCCGAAACGGACAACGGTGTTGTGGATTCCTCATCTTCTTCTGAAGAGGATGACGAGTCTTTATCTGCATCCCTGGGAGGTTTTAGTTTCTTGGACTTGTCCTGAATAGGACATTTACTAAGCATGGAAGTAATTTTTGCGACCGATTCTTTGCAAAAATCCGGAAGGGTGAAAGATAGAGACTTCCTTCCTTCGGGATCCTTGGTAGATGTGTAGGAAGACATAAGATCACGCAAGGCGGCATATCCTCTAGCATAGTCAAGCTCCTGCTGTTCTGCAGTATAAGTAAGACTTTCCTCGGATTCAGGAGAAGGGAGAGGGGCAGTGTTTGGCGATACGTGTTCTTGTGATTGTGCTGGGGGCTGTGGTGGGGTGAATGGGGATGATGTCGGAGCAGGAGGGGGTGGTAAAAGGATAGACTTCCGAATCTCTGAATTTGTCTCTTCAACACTTTGTTTTTCCGTAGCAGAAGATCGATTTTGAATAAGTTCAGTTACTAGCTTTGAGATTCCACCTGAATTCAAAATTAGGACCAACTTAATTTTAAATAGCAAAATTCATACATTAAAATTCATTGTAAAAATATGGATTACCTTGATATGATTCAGCTGAGGCCGCTGCGTTCCTTTCGTGGTTATCAGCCATTATTTTGGAAAACTTTTCGGGGACTTTGTATTTCACGAGTTTTCTAGGGGGTGGTGGTGCAGGATGGGTTGATGATGCTGAAAGTGAAGAGTTACTACTTGAAGGCGTGGTGGATGGACGCTTTGCGATTGGTTTCCCAGCTGACGCTGAAGAAATAGCTGGGTCCATGAAAGTCACTTTGGATTTGCCACTATTTGCACCACTAATGCTACTAATAGAATTGATCCTTTTGATTGTATCATTTCCAATTATGGAGGATTTAGAGTTTCTTGGTGGAATTAGTCGACGCGTGTATTTTGAAGACGAAGATGTTTTACCCACTTTCGGAGACGTTTTCTTATTAAAAGAAATATCAATAGGCAGTCGTTTCCTCCTAGTTTTGATAGGAGAATTCCATTCGTCTCGACGCTTTGTGGATTTCTCCCTTCCCTCTTTGACAGTATTTGATTTCAAACCCTTGGCTGAAAACAAATGCAAAGTTTTTAGAATATTTTTTTTTTATAGATTGGGTATTGATTGATCAAGTCACTCACAACGATATAGCTTCTTCATTGGCTTGCCACCTGCGTCCTTCGTAATGTCATCAACAACGTCCACATTCACAAAATCATCATCCTCCTCTTCTGCCCCTTCCTCAGTTTGAGCAGACTTTTTAATATCCTTCTGTTTCCTATATTTTTTAGATCTGGATGGTGTGGACGAGGCTCCCGGATTCTTTGTTTCGCCAGCACCACCTCCACCATCCAATGGATCCTCGTCATCTTCTTCACTCAGAGGGGCAGGGGACTGTTCCCTAGACTGTGACTTGGACGATGAGACAGGGGCAGATGCCGTTCGTCGATTACGAGTTCCGCGTTTCCTAGTTGAAGGTGAGCCAAAGAATTCTTCATGACTCAGGATTTTGGGTTGAATTTCGTCGATTTCAGTGGAAAAGCTGGATAAGTAAAATGTTTGTGCTAGTTAATACTTAAGACAATATTTCTGTACATACTTGGTGACAAACCTTAATATTTTTTAGAACATATATAAAATATCAATATACCTTCTCAGCACAAGCTTCTCCTTCCTTGACCGATGTCCAGAAGATCCAGGCGTTCTAGGGGGTGTGGGCGCAGGCGAATTCAAAGCCGATGACGTTGGCGAATTAATGTCAGACGGACTTGGCGAATTCATTGCAGACGTATTTGGCGAATCATCTTCATCTGGCGATGCTTCTCTAACCTTCTCCCGTTTCACTCTGTCGGGTTTGATGCCTTCCATTGTCTTTCTTATTAGTATGTACTAAGATAACGGCGAACAGGCGACGCGTGAATATCTTATTACTGTTGCTAATACATATTTTACTTCAATAATCCAGACAGTAGATGCGCCCATCTCGCTGAAAACCCAGTATTGCCGACGCCAACTCCAGTGTCCAAACTCTCACCGACTCACTTGATTCTTTCAGATAACAAATTACAAATTAAAAACACTATAACCGAGCATTGCACCCACTATTTTTCTACGCGAAACTAGAAACATAATCAATTAATTACTTTAATTAAGTAATTATGTTTATTGTTACTTGAAAATTATTTTTTGCAACAATGCAAGAATCGCGTAGTTGCATTGCAGGATGTAGAAATAATGCTGTGCCTGTCAGAACCGCGCAGCGGTTGGGGTAAAATGATACGTTGAAGCATGGGGCATTCGCAAATTATGTTGAGGTTCGCTTAAAATTAATGTTAAATATATTTTTATATTTAAGTTGGATGGTTCATAGTTCATAGTATGAACTTCATAATAGTAGAGCTAAATGAACGAAAACTTTTAAAAGCTTTAATTTAATTTTATTAACGATTGTGTCAACCGGATATTTAAGTGTGTATTGAAGATGAGATTTTTTTAGCATGGGAGAAATGATTTTAGACTTATTATTGACCTAATATAGTAGAAAAGTAGAATACATAATATACGTACAATAAAGTTATTTTTCTGAATAAAAATCATCTCTTAATGCTCAACTAATAAAATGTCATCTATTCAGAAACCTTCAAGGCCTCCCATGCATGAAATAGTAAAAATTGCTTTGTTGAATAATAGATAGTGGCATGGACGCACCCTTCTTACTCCACTACTGTAAATAGTGGATGTTGATAACATGGATGTTCCTCATCTGGTGGAATCAGGCCTGGTTAGGTGGCACTATATGAAAAGGACTGTTCAACCCCAATGGCCTCCTTTGCCCGACATACCTCACGTTTTCCTGCTTGCAACGAATGTCGTGAATGCCCCCACGTCACAATTGCATTGCACTCAAAGGAAACGTTCAGATGACGAACGAACGGTGAAAGTTAGTAGCAGTCTCGAAATATTTGTGAAAATTCACCTGTTTGCATTAAAAATTGGAGAAAGAGACTTGCAATTTGTGTAACATTGTTACATGAACTAGTGCAAATTGGGGTATGTATAAATAATTAGATAATTAAGTGGATGTGGTGGTTTTACAAGGATAATTATTAAAACTCTAATTCATACTTACGATAGTAGTTTTTAATTAATCTTGATAGTTTGATAATAGAAAGCTTGTTAATATAATTTTTGTCTTATTTTGAAACATTGTTTCACACATTTGTACCTTTTTTACGAATCAAATTGTACTTATCTGACCGATAAACTGTTCTTTGCTATTTGTATTTACTTATTTATTGTAAAGATACGTTAGTTTAGCGAATATTATTTGATGTCAACCGGTTCCTTTTTGTTGACGTCACTGTGAGACGAAATATTATCAAGTCAACAACATATTTTCGTCGTCGCGACCAAAAATTAATATATTTATTTGTAAATTGTGTAAAAATCTGAAATAATAATAATTATATAAAATACGATACAAGTTTTAAGCAATACAAGTTACACTTTAATCATCAACGTCAAAAAAATTATCAAAGTATTATAAATTCTGTGTTTTGTTTGGTGAAAGTAATCTTTAAAAACTGAACTGTGATTATTAGAAGACACATGGATGGACTTAACCTCAGATAAACAGTTCCTATTTGTTTTGCTACGTAGCTATAATCTTCAAAAACCTGCAAAATTGCAATCTTGACTCTTTTTGTGGCGATCCCGGCACTCGTTCTTTGGGACGGGACGGACGCACATCGCGGCTTTATGACCCATATAACTGTAAGCATTTAACACATTTATTTTGACCTTAACCTCCAGTCTAGTAGTTGTAGAGCACACCTAAATAGTGAGCATAAACATGTTACGCAATGTTGAAAATAAGGGAAATGATGGATGGTAGTATAGACTCGTACTGATAACATCGTTTATCAGTACTTCAGTTTCGAGCAGAACAATTCAGTTTTGATGAGTTCATATCATCATGACTTTAATTCAGAATCAACAGAATTTATTAGCCTATTTTGGGACAAGTTTAATACAAACTACGCATCAACTCATTCATTAATTCATCACATACTTCTCCCAGCACTTCACATCATGAATCATAGCATAACAAAGGCACTTACTTAATTGAGATTAATTATTTTGCATCATTTAATTCTTAATTAATCTCTAAATTCCAAGAACATTATTTTTTACCAATGAAACCACATTTATTTTTATACTCGTAATTCCGTTGCATTTACTGAGAAGTGGAAAGTTGAGCGGGTATTTTGAACGTGTGAGAGAGGTGCAATTGTAGCATAGTATAGTCAACACCGCGCGTGGCTATTTTTTCCTTCCTTTCACTGCACTACAAATTTATATTCAGTTTACGTTGCAATTATCAATTAATTAATTACAATTAAGTAATTTTTGAGTCGTAAGAACTCACTTAGTGCAGATTTACGTAAATTTGACACTTGTAAATGAGTACAAATCAATTAATGCTAGCTAAGAAGGAAAGGTAAGCAAATTGACTTGACATGTTTTCTTATTTGCTTTATTTTCGTTGTAGTTTGTTGTAGGTGGGAAAAAAATGCTGAAAACATGCTTTTAATGAAGGATAATGATGTATTGTCCAAATTGTGAGGAATGAATCGTTAGTTAAGAAGGTTTTTTTCTTACTTTACTTACAGTAGGAATCTCGACCAGTGTGGGGAGGAGGTGGTCAGATTGGAGAATCATTCTCCATGTCGTCGTTGGGTATAGGAGGGGGAGGTTTGAGTGTAGGAGTCGGATCAGTTGCCACTCCCAGTCTACCAACATCAGCTGGAAGTGGAGCACCACCAGCATCTGTCGAAGATGAAGAGACGTGCCGCAACAACCCGGCCAATTGGTACTTTGACAAGACTGGGATGGATAACACACCGTCACGCTTGGCTGGAATTGATGCTGAAAAAGAACTAAGTTATCGACAGCAGGCAGCCTGTTTTATTCAAGAAATGGGACAGAAGCTGAAAGTGTAAGGTTTAACACCTATTGTAGAAATGGGTGGAATTTAATAACTATGATGTCAAGGTATATAATATATAATGCAACATTTTTTATCTTGTATATAAAATTATAGAAATCAACTATGCAACAACACGGCGATTGTCTACATGAATCGTTTCTATATGTTCCACTCCTTCCAGCATTTCCACCGGAATACCATTTCCATTGCAGCCATATTCCTTGCTGCTAAGGTATGTAATTTGAACAATATTTAAATAAACAAATAAATGAAAAGGTGCAGAGATCATCCATTTCAAAATTTATGAATTTCCAGGTGGAGGAGCAACCTCGCAAGTTAGACCATGTTGTCCGAGTCGCTCATTACATTCAATTTCGAAACGAACCAATGATCGATCCGAAATCTGAGGTGGCTGTCATTAATAAGAATTACTAATAGAGAGACATTACATGATTTTTATGGATTTGTTGGTACTTATTTTAAACTTGCGTTTCAGGCGTACTTGAATATGTGTCATGAACTTGTCATGAATGAGAATGTGCTGTTACAAACACTTGGTTTCGATTTGGCCGTTGACCATCCTCACACTCATATCATAAAATGCTGTCAACTTGTTCGAGGTGGGAGCAATTTCCGTAAATTTACCCAATTTTGTTATTTATTTGCTTTAAAGGATGCGTGACGACTAATACAATAAATAAGTACGCTGTCCCAGCGTACTTATTTTAGCAAGGGGTGTGGTGGTGGTGAGCGCTTCTAACACTCTTCGTTCCCTTAGTCGTTTCGCCTTCACTTGCTTATTTGCTTGTAAGGGATACCGTAGAAAATGTTGTCTAATTTTGATCGCTTGTTTTCTTGTTGTATACAGCTAGTAAAGATCTTGGACAAGTTTCGTACCTACTGGCGACAAACATGTGAGTGCGAGGAATTTTGTGACCTTTAATGATTTTATTGGTTATATTTATTAATAATTTTCACATTTCAGACTGCATTTGACCACAATGTGTGTCCAATATCGGCCCACTTTAGTTGCAACGTTGGCAATACATGTGGCCTGCAAATGGTCGGGGTGGCAGGTTAGTAGATTTGCTCAAGTCAGCAGCAAACGGTATATTTTGAGTTACTGTTGACTTGGTCGAACACAGATACCTCGATCAAAAGAGGGAAAAGACTGGTGGAAATATGTGGACGACCAGTGCACATATCTTGAACTGGAGGATTTGACTCAAGAGTATTTGGACATTTATAACAAAGCTCCACCCAGACTAAAGCTCAAAGTGGCCAGCTTCTCTTCGATGAAGGGTGCACCAGGGACCTCACAAGGTGGAATGCCACCGCTCCCACCGTTGGATAGCTTGGGGAACGTATCATCTTCGTCTTCTGGACCACCATTACAACTTTCGGCATTATCCAACAATTTGGGAAGGGGAAATTCTTCGAGTGGTGGCAATCCAATTAAACGGTCCAGGTCGAGATCACCATCGCCGAAGAGGTGAGAAATTCGAAGTTGTGAGAGAAAGGATGGAATTTGATGTGATTTGATTGGGTTGCGTTGCAGACAAAGGGTGACGAAACCTGGAGAAACTCACGTTGGTCATGGTGGTGCTTCTTCGTCTGTGGGAGGGATGCATGGGTCAAAACCGGTTTACCCGTTGTCTATACCTCTTCCTGGGGGTCAGCAACATCCACATCATGGAATCAAACCACCAGGTATTAAATAAAAATAAAAGAGCTAGAGTTAGTAGAATATGCATGTGATTGTTAATAAAATCGTTTATCTAGGTCATATGGGTCACAGTGGCGGTCCTTTGCCAATCAAAGGGGGCCATGGTTCATCTCAAACACAGTCAGTGCCACCCTCGTCATCCAAACCTCCACATGTATCCCATCCGCCACCTTCTGGAAAACATACAACTGGACAACAACACAATTCCCATGCACCACCACCACTACCCGGCCAGCAACAACGGAAACCACTCCCGGGTCAACCTCCATTGCCACCATCGCCCTATTTCCCAGGTAGTACTTCGAGATCCTCCAACTCGAATGCTCACTTGAGTTTATCATCATCTGGAAATAAGCAGCAATCATCGCATGGGACGAGTAGTGGTCATCATTCCGTTCCGGGCTACCATCAGCCGCCTCAACACCACAATGTCCACAACAGCGAAACTGTTATTCCTCCTCTCATTCCACCCCTCGGAGGTGACCATTCCATTATTTCAAAAGCGGCATCAAGTCATCAACAACATCCTCGAAGTTCTTCCTCCCATGCTCATCACGGACAACCCCATTTGAGCAGCAGCAATCGAAACAGCAGTGGCAGTAACAACAAGAGTGGTGGTTCCTCTCTTCACCCTTCCTCTTCATCATCGTATCCACCACTTCCCTCTTCTAAATCCTCTTCAGGTCCACCTCTACCTTCAAAAGAGCCTACATCCCACTCTATCAAACAAGAGGCAACACATTCACTCCCTCGCCACCACATTAACAGTCAAATTCAGGCACAAAATCAATCCTCTAGTTCTGCTGTGAACCCAACTCCAAATCTCACAATGAATATGGGAATTGGAATTCCAACTCCGTCATTGCAGGCATATAATCGTTCCACAAAGCCACCTCCACCTTTGACAAAGGACCAATCTACAATCCCACAAACAAATAACTTCCCTTATAAGTCGTCGTCATCATCGTCATCTCGTTCTTATCCCCCTCCACCTCCCGCCGTCGCTATTAAACAAGAACCTTCGCCAATGTTTGGGGGAGGAATCGTCCCCGGAACTCCAAATTTGGACCACTCTTTCTCCTCCTCTTCAGTAAGCGGCAACAGTACGAATAGCGTCGTGACGGTGAAACAAGAACCACACGAGCTTGACTCCAACAATCATGTTTCACATGGCCTTCCCCCGGCTGGTCCGGGTGTAAAGGTAAAGAAAGAAAAGGAAGAAAAGCACAAGAAGAAAAAGAAAGAGAAACACAAGGATAAGGATAAAGAAAGACATCGTGATGAGAAAAAGCACAAGAAGGACAAACACAAGGATAAGGATAGTGGCAGCGGGGGTGGCAGCTCATCGTCGAAGAAGAAAGATAAAAAGCATCATCATAGCAGCAAAGATAAAGATAACAATAGTACCAATAGCTCTTCTTCTAATAGCAAAGTATCTGTCTCTGTGGTTCATCATTCTCATGTGGTTGACCTTCCCCAGGACTTGTTGACGCCTCCCTCTTCAGGGGAGTTTTCCACAGATAACAATCCTCCAAGGGATAATATTAAAATTAGATTGTCCATTAAAAAACCAGATGGACATGGAAGTTCTAGTAATATCAATAAGAAAAATTCGAATCTTAGATCATAATTTAGCTTTACTTAGGAAAAACAATATTCTATTTTCAGATTTTTCTTTTTTTGTAATTTTCTTCAAATTCGAAGAGATTCTTGCCAATTTTAGAACTTGTATTCATAAAAATAAACATGAATCCCTATAACAGATTTGATGGATTTTGTAGCTTACATATAATGCAAATTCCAATTTCCGCAAACCAGTTTTTCTGCATTTAATTAATCCTAATAACTAAAAACGTTCCTGTAGTTTTCGCTAGTGTGTAATACTTGCAAAAATAAGCAACACTTATAGTGATAGCTAAGTGTGGCCCTTATTCAGATTTACCCACTATAGCTTTACTTTTGATTTTGTTAACTTGATTAGGACACTGCTTATTGATAACTGAGTAGACTCAGATGGATGTTAAATTACGAAAAAAGTCTCTCACACTGGAGATATAATGCCTATATTTAACTTCTCATATGTTTTTTTTTATTCTGGCTATGCCACCGTTTCGACACGGCCGACTGCTGTAATATATTAGCTTCACAATAACCGTCGCCCATTTTTTCGGGGGCACCCCTTTCAAAAGACAATGTCCTGTGTGTTGTGCAACGAACTGATACTTGTTGTTACGATTATGCTTAAAATATCATTTTACCAAACAAACATTTATTGCCTTATTATATCTTGTCCTTTTCTAAAATCACACAAGTCCATTATTTCCTACTTGTTATTGTTTTGTTCTTCTTCATCTTTGACCTTCAATCAATTTAATTTTTAATTTTAACACATTATTATTATTATTATTAATTGATGGCATGCTTACATAACAAAAAAGAAGTACTAGAGAAAAAGAAGAAGAAACGGAAGAGAGAGAGAGAGAGATATCCGCTATTACAGAATAAGACTACACAGTTTTATTGTTATCGTCATGAGTTCATGTCATGGTTGTAATAATAATTCTTAATAAATATATAAATGATGTCCATTAAATAATTAGGTACGCACGATGATACGGCTTAAATAGCTTAGTTAAAAAAATAAAACAAGTACGATTATTATTACCTTGAAAAGTGTGACAAAGGTATAATACAAAAAAGGATTAAATAAATAAAAAAATACGAATGTTACTGGAAAGTAAAGAAAAAAAGAAACGATTTTCTTCACAATTACACTAACTTCCCCCTCTCACGGTGAAACTCCTTGTTGTATTAAAAAAGTAATAAACTGTTCAAGTACAGATGTAAGGAGTAGCTTCAGCGCAACATAGTACAAATAGTGCTAACAAATGCTTGAA